>JAAAYG020007986.1:46109-63596 GCA_009936455.2 Tomocerus minor | reverse complement strand
GACGACATCTATTTCCATTTCACTTCCTACAGAATCCTACTCCAAAATTCTACCCTTTGAATTTTCAACTTGGAAAAATTGTGGGATGAGAACCCTAATGATATTTTCATCTTGAATCTTAAATTATAATTCCCTACCTTGTACTAAACTGCCGACCACATTTTAATATTGGGATTTAGAATGATAGTGCACTCATTCATAGAGAAAGTTCATCCGTAGATTGGGATTCATTGTCAGTGTAAATGCATAGAGAAAGGGAAAAACTGAACAATTCTTTTTTATTTGTCTAGCAGTCTGTTGTACAAAGACACAGTGCACATGGGGTCGTTACGTGACAGTCGCCAAAGGTCCAAGTCCGATGAAGACGACTACCTGTACAAAATAAAAGGGTTTTGCGATTGCAAAAAATCCGCTTTTATTGTTCTCCTTTGTCTATTCTTTGCTTCCGTCTTACTCAATATTCTCTTCGGTGAGTCACTGCTCTCATTAATTAATTAGCCCATAAAACATTGTAAATATTGTGTATGTATGTAACTTTAATGTTGTGTGTGGTGATGGTAGGAATCGGTGCATTACCATGGGGGAGTGAGAGTGCCAAAGGCTGTCCAGAAAGAATCATGCATGACGATGACCTAACCCTACTGCCTAGCAACCCACGACAATCACCAAACGGGACAACAAATTCCGGTCACATAAATAAACTGCCTCAAAATCCAGGTACGCCCTTATTTCTTTTTTTCTCTCTATAAAATACTCTTAGAATTGTTTGCAGAAAATTCACGCAAATATTAATTGTCTTGTGAGTAATTAGTGTAAGGGAAGATGGGATTTTTTGAATTTGTTTTCATGGGTTGCTCTAATTTCTAATGTAGCTGGGAGATTTGTTGGTAGCTGTAAAAAAAAGTATTTATTTGATGTGGTTGGGGTAGATGAGCATGTGGTGATGGAATTAGTGCATGAGCATGAAATTAGCAAAGGCCGTCGCTTAAAACGAAGCATTTCCCTTCATGATGATGATGGGATGGGAAAGAGGGAAATTTCTGCGGAGATGACTGAGGCAGAAATGGGCACTAGTGAAGTTCAGGTCGACTTTGATCATTCGACGACGACACCAACTGCGTCTTCCGAATTGACTGATGAGATTGCGACTCAAGTTACCACTGAAAATTTGGCGAATGAAGAAAACGAGGGAATGTCGGAATTGATTGAGTCATCTTCTTCGTCGTCGGCTACGCTCTTTCCAGGTGTATTCATTGATGAGGGTGCAGAAGAGGCAGATGATAGTTCTGGGATGTGGAGCCCTACAGACTCCGATTTGTCTTCGGATGTGGAAAGGAGTAGCGGGCATTCCGACCTTTCTGCGACTCCTGCTACTACGGAGTCAGTAAAGAAAGATGAGTTGGCGGAGGATAAAGAAATGGCTCAGGATGATGACGGGAGGGTTTTAATGGAGAGCCCATTAAAAGCCTACTCTTCATATTATTATTCCTCCGCTCGAGAAGATGTGATGAAAAAACGGAGTCAACATGACGACAATGGAAATGGGAATCCAAATAGGGAAATGGATTTGGTTTTTTATGAAAACGGTGGAGGTCATAGTTTTGATGATGAGAAAATCGATGTGCGGGAGTTAATGGTGACAGACAGGCGAGGAGGAGGCAGGGATGGGAAATCTTTTCAGCCATCAGCTGACAATCCTATGATTGATTACTTCATCAGCGATCATATCAAAAAGAGCGGGCTCACCCAGGCTAATGCCACTCGTAATGAGACTCTGCCGGCTGCTAATGACGATGCTGGATCTTCCCCCGCGCCCCTCCCCTCCTCCCCCCACCCGCCTGACCCCGTCTCTCTCTCCGCCACCACGCAATTCCCATCCGCTCCGCCGGAGGATTCCACTAGCGTCACTTGGCCGACGACTGAGGAGCCGACGTCCGTCGCAGCAAAGCAAAATCACCCGTGGGGCGGGGTTTGCGAGTGCTACTGTCCATGCATGGGGACGGCGTCGGCGGTGGACGACGAGCCGCTGCCAATTAATTCTGAAGATGCGGAGGGAAGTGGCAGTGGCTGGGTCTTCGCCGACATTTCGCAGAGTGGGACTCCTCCGGCCTTCGCCACCTGGACATCCGAAAGTGACTTATTAGCGGAGTGGAATGAGAAAGGCTCCGTAATGAGTTGGGGCTCTGGAGAGTCTCCAGCAGCAGAAGAACTTCTGCTTGTCACTGAAGCACCTTCCTCAAGTCCTCTTCAACTCCCTCATCAAATTCACAATGAAGATCACAATTACGCGGAGGAGGAGGAGGAGGAGGAGGGCGAGAGAGGCCCGAGCCCAACTCCCCACCTCACACAAGAAAGTCTACCTGGAAATGACATCCCCATCTTCCCAGACATTTCTCAGGACTCTTCTGGACAGTTTCCATTCCACCCAGACGCCCCTCCCACTCATCAGACTCATTCTGAGAAAAAGGGTTCTCTGCCCACGAGGGCCAACGCGACGGCAGGTGACAGTCCACGCAAAAACAAACATCTTGTTACATGTCCGTCTTTTTGCTACGCCACTGCCAACTCTTGAAGTCTCCTCATTTTGACTCTTGTGCTTTGCGTGTTCTGTTCGCATCTGAATTAAACTAATTCCCCTCCCTCCCCCCTCCCTCCCTTCACTCAGCTTTATGAATTTCAATCTTTCTGTTATTGTCTCACTTTTCCAATTTGCTATTGAAGAGAAGCCAGGCGAAAAGTGTAGTCAAGTGCCCTTAGCATTCCTCCTCCAACCATACTCCATTCTACACTTCTACTCATCACTTTCTCTCTCAATCCTCCTATCTCTCTCCACTTTCTCTCTCTCTCCTCTTTCTCTCTCTTCGTAATGATCATCGAAATCCAAAGCCCCGCAGTCTATGCAAACAAATGCACACTTCTGGCATTCAATGGCCACATCCACTCTAATTGTACATATCATTAGAATCTATAGTCGCATTTATGGCTTCCTCTTGCTCTACCGACTCTCAATTTTCTCTAAAACATCATTCTGTTCTATTTTGCTATTGGAGGGACGACAGGCCCGCAGTGGCAGGATGGAATTTGAATTCAAAAAATGCTGAGGCTCGAATTTAAATGGAGTTAATGGAGAGAGGAGGCTACTGGAGGATGTAGCCGAGTGTGGTGTAGCCGGTGTAGATGCGAGAATGATGTCAATCAGGAGGGGAAAGCCTAGAGGCTTAGCTCGGACAAGTACAAATGTTTTAGCCTTACTTATTGTGCAACTTGGTGTCAACTCCCTCTCCATTGCCCACTCCAGCTTCGTGTCTGTAAATCATGGAGTAAAAACCGTTGCGGACATTAGAACAACGTTTGCCTTCTCTTTCCCAAAGTTATTGCTCCATGTACGTCTCTCTATTGCTGGAATTTATTTCCAGGAGAAGTACACACAGTGCCAGAGCACACCTACAAACATTAGCACTCGACATTACATTACATTAGTGGCTTGCCGTCCTCAGCTCCGAATTGCTTTCTCTCTCCTCGCCTCCACGACCAACATCCCAACGACCATCCCGCACGTCCAAAAACAGACTCCTCCAAACTCCTTCTCTCTTTTCGCTGTGTCGGTGGTGGGCATTGCTGATCCTCCGGCACTCGCTGCCTTCCTGTGCACTGGAGAGTCGGCAATATTGCAATGCATTAGGCAACAGAGTGGAAGAAAATAAATAATTGCCACGCTGAAATGTATACGTTGATCGTATGCGACGCGATAAAACCAAGAAAACCTCTGAAAACTTTCAATTCCCTTTGCACAAACACAAAATGAGCCTTGTTTCCAACTACGGAGCTCTTCTCTCTGGGGCTCTCTCTCCTTCTTCTTCTTTACCTAAATCTTGCACACACTCACAAAAACATAATAACTTCCCTTGAAACTATTAGCCACAATCCAAGATAGATCTACACTCTGTCACAAGGCAAGAACAGGGATGATCTAGCACTCAAATCCACATCACACTCTCGTCCATCTCCATACTTTCTCCAGCAACTCACTTACAATCCAATAAAATCTCCATTTCCACCATAGTAATGCCCTATGCAGGGAAGAGTGACTAGTTATGAGTTCCGGACGAGATGCAAACATTCTAATTACATTCCATACAGGTAGTCAACTAACTCGGTGGTGACAGAGATCAAATTACTCGCAGGAATTTTAGTTCCACTCTTTGAATTACAAGAAATCCAATAACTAATAATCACGTAGATGGGAACAAGAGTGCATTAACCCTTCTTGTTCTCTGCATACTGATAGCAGAAACAAAAACAAAAACACCGCTCTCCTCTCTTCCACTACAATAACAACCCGAGCCGCTATCTACGCAATTATTGTCGCTAAAGAGAATAAATTGATAGCCAGACGAGTTGAAATAAAAAGCTCTTTGTTCTAGCAATGCACAGAAATAGGAGTAGATGCACAGCACGTTCTCGAAAAGAGAAATTGCTTTTGTTTCTGAATAAATTGAGGTTTTACATTATTCATCAGGAATCCAGTGCGTAGTGGTGGTGACTGTGAGAGGAGAAGATGAGACGAAGTAAATAATTGAGTGAGTAGCGGAGGAGAATCTAGGCAGGAAAGTAATTAAGGGACAAGCCATCAGAGGATATCATGACAAAATAAATAGAAATTCGAATAAAAAACCAAGGATGGCTAATCAGATGAGTTGATAGGAAAAGGGAACATCTCAGTTTGAAATTAGTTATTGTTGTTGTTGGCTGGAAAAGAGTTGGGGATTGGGGCGGGGTGGTAGCGACACTAATATTACTTACGTATACCTACAGCATAACTCTGCTCATTAGTTTGGGAGTCGTCGAGAGAGGAGTTGTAGTGCTACGTAGGAAAGTGAAGAAGAAGACACAGTGAGAAAGATCTTCGCTCTCACTTTGAGTTCACTGAGTTAAAGAACAGTTCCTCTCAATCATTCTTTTGTTTTTCCAAGGAATGTGCGGAAAGGTGGCTGGTTGCCTTTGCGGCCTGTTGTCCTCATCTTCAGCTCCTTTTCTCCGCTCTCCAAATTACCGTCTTCTGGTTTTTTCCTCTCGTTAGTCGAGCAGAGGATGCCATTAGAATTTCCTTCCTAGTTTTAGTGCACATTACCCGGACAGAAAGAGTCTCCTGAGTTCTGTGTGTGTTGGCCGAGATGAAGAGGAAGAAGAAGAGAAGAGATGCCAAGAGAGCGCAGAGTGCCATTTCCCAGCCAACTCTCTTTCTTTATGCTAATCTCGCAGACTTTCCATTATCTATGCATTCCTTTCACACGCTTCAGTCTCTTCCGCTTTTTTTTCTCCTTGTTATTATGATATGAATGAACTGTTGTTGCGTCCCATTAACTCTGCTCTCCACACTCCTCCTGCCTGCACATAATCATAAAGGGCGGGATGCAACTTGGCCAAAATACCCGCAGCTCCACTCCAATTACTAGACGCCTCTTAATTTCCATGACTTCTGTCCTGCCTCTCCTTCCTTTTTATTACTGCATCCTTTGTGTGTGTACATTGCATGGAATAGCCAATTATTTATACTATTATCCATAAATGTGCGTGGAGAAATTGAGGCTCTAATTAGTTGACGACTCGTCTTCAGTTCTTAACAATGACTATGCCTATATAGCTACTATCTATTATTGTGATACTCCAGTTGCTTGTTCTAAAAATATTCGTTGATTGTTGCACTGTGTGAGAAGGCGGGGGAGTTTCGTCTGGAATTGTTTTTCTTGAGCCTGTGGCGTGTCCGTCCACTCTTGCGCTTTAATTAAAATTCCGATTTTTCTGCTCTGTCATGTAATTTTGTTTTAAACTGTGTCTATGCAGGCGGTCGTCCGTTCCCAGCCGTAAATTTTCCACCGGACAGCACGTCTTTTGTGCAGATCACGATACCGAGTCGATTGTCGTACGAAATCGGAGCATACAGCTACTGGAACATGCAATTCTATCAGTCAGAAGGAGCCTATGTCACCTGGGAAATTAGTGTACCTCGAGGGGCATCCATCGGATTCTACGCTCGCAGAAACGCCTTGCCAACTCACACGCACTATGACATTGTGGAAATACTCAGAGGATTCAAAACGAGAACGACCAGGAGCTCTCCGGTTAGAATCCTCTTTCATATTAAAACTAATACATGCAAACATATTTCAATGCGTGCAATATGCTCGTGTTTAGAGCCGTGTGCATGTGATAAGTATTTATAGCCATATGCACGGAGGAGCACAACAGACAACTAAGCGAGTCACACTGCGCGCAACTTAGACGTAAACCCTTTGTTTCTTTGACTAATTTAACAGCCGTCAGTCTCAAAGGAAATCAGCAACTTTCTGGAGCAAGGCCATTGGTTTCTCAGTTTGTACAATGATGATGGGGACTCTCAGGAGGTCGTCTTTGTTTCCAGCATATCCGAAGAGATGACGGAAGGCTGTCCCAATGGATGCAGTGGAAATGGTCAATGTCAAGCTGGTCAGTGTCAGTGCAACGCCGGATTCGGAACCGATGACTGCAGTCAAAGTAACTTATTTTACACTCAATAAATCCCCAAACTCATGACATACATAAATACATATTTGCACACAAGGAATTAGCATATATTACAAAAAGAATCCTTATTCTTTTACTCATTGTATGATGAAGGGAAATTCTTTTTCGACAAAAGAAATATTTTTATAAACAATTCTAAAGCTTGTGCTAGGAAATGAATAACAATAATTTCTAAAGCTGTACCTATAAGCATTGAAATGGGTTAACGGTCGTAAATCTACTTCTCTAAACCTTGGGACAATCTAATTTTCCGAGATTTAGGCACGTGTGTAAAATTGCGGCGAGTTCCATTTAAGCAGTGCATTAGAATGCATAGATTTGGAGAGTGGATGAACTTTCATATATTGCCATGTTATCAGAGAGGATTGTGAGGAGTCATTTAATGGCTCCCGGCTTGGCTGTTAATAAATAGGAAAGAGTGTCCTGGAGATTTCTCTGCATGGTGTTTGTGTGAGGGGACAGTAGTTCTTTGCACAGTGTCCCTGGCGGATGGCTGTCGTTAGAAAAGAGTTTAGTTGGCAATGGAGAAGTAGGACATGATTGAAGTGTACACACATGAACGTACATGCTGGGTGGTGTGAATACGTTGCTAAGTCATGGAGGGAGGGAAGAATGCGTGGGAGATGGGAGAAAGTGCGAGAAGAGAACGTAGGAAGTAAGTAAGTAAGGCTGGGGCCGTGCAGATGGAATACAGATAAGTAAATAGTTGGTGTAAAATAAAGTAAGTAGTGGAGTCGACAAGAATTTAGAGTACTCTGGGCCGAGTCGCAAATGTACTTTCCTTTCTGTTCAATCAGCTGAGGCTTTTCCTTAGTAGGTTAGAGCCATGTATTTTGTTGCCATTTACAAATCTTTTTACTCTGCTCCAGCACACTCACTTTCCACAAGAGTCTGCAGGAGTGCCATGAATAGAATAGTGCTCCGAGTTGGAATTGCCAGGTATGTCCCGGACTTTGGATTTAAATAAATTGGATGGAAGGCCATTCGGAGTCACATTAGAGTATTATATAGAGTGTCATACAATGTGGGCTCTCACAACACCCGAGCCACACGGACTCATCATCATCCCTTCACAATAAATGGAATGACCTGAGCAGGCCAAACTCCAAATGTACATTTTCTAGCACAAATATCTTCGCATATCAGCTCCAGACATCCTCACACCCTCAAGGAACACGAACCATCCTTCTGCAAATGCAAAAACTAGAACTAACATTATTTTAATTATTTCTGTTGATTCGAGGAATACTTTCTGCAGGATAAATTATGCTAAATTATATCATCTACTTTTCTGCACGAGTTTATTTACTGGGTCGAGCATGAAATTTTTTATTAAGATTTTCTTTTCGAGGAAATTCGTGGACATTCCTCGAGAGATTGCAAATGTCTGACAGAAAAAGAAGGCTTATCTGCCGAAGGAAGGAAGGGAGCTAAACTCGACACAAATACAGAGCTTCCTAATCACACATGCATTTCCTCTCTGCATTCGGATATTGTGTAGGTATAGGCGGGCAGACAATAGGTAGAGGCCATTGCAGGGCGAATGATCTCAGGTATCTGACAATAAATATCCTCGTTTACGCGCTGTAGGTTCTTTCCAGCATTCAAGCAAGCATTCCATTAGCGGCCACCTCCCAAAGATAACATTACAACTTCTGCTAGTGTGCCATTGAATGGCAACTTTTTTCCATGCCCTTATCCTCTCTCCCTTCATTCTCTTCTATAGCCAGGCCATTTAATGAGATTGTATATAGGCACATTTCTCTCCTCAAGATTAAGTGACCGCATGACAGTGCACTAGATCTCCCAACACATTTCTCCTCTCTGCATTACCTCCACTCACTTCACTGCTACGCTCCAACACACGGCACTTCCCTTCCTGCCGAGAATTTGACGCAGGTAGCCTAAAAAAATCTGCCCACTATATCAGACGCCCAGAGATAGCTCAGCATACTCTTCCTAGACCTTACACTTTCTACCATCATCAATAACCGCAAAAATCCTAAGTGCAACTGCGTAGTTTTTAGCACAACCAAGATAATTCATAGCAGAGCAAAAATATAATCATTTTATTTAGATGGAATGAATTCAAGTAGTGCAAAAAAGTAGAAAATAATTTTAAAACTTGCCCTACTGAGCATGAAAAACTCAATAGTTTTTCAAGAAATAAATATGTAGCTGTATTACACATTTGCTAATTGATAGGAGAGAAACGAAGATGTGCATATCATAGGCATCCTCAAAATGATCTAATTACTGAGCACAAGTACATCGTGTCGGAGTAAGTAGTCCACGCTAAAAGTCAGGATGGAATGAAGAGAAAGGAGGAGGCGTGAAGACATTGGCAGTGTCACGGAAAGAAAGTTGAATTGGACTCGAATTTCGTGGCCTCTGCTCTCTCCACGCACTCCACATTTCTCCAGGTCGGTGGAGAGAGCGAGTCTTTACAACCAGTCGCAGTCTTTGACTAGCCACTGGCTGGTGGCTAAAATCCTAGTGGCTTAAATGGCCTAATTGGTGACTAAACAATTTTTAACCAGCGGCTAAATTTATTTATATTTATATTTTTTGCTATTGACCATTTTGGCCACTAAGCCAATTTAGCCGGCTAAAATGGTCTAGTGGCTGGCTAAAATCTTAAAAAGCCAGCTAATATCGAACACTGCGTGTAATACAACGGCTCTCAACTATATGCATCTACGTAGGTACACAGAGCTGGCCACAGCTCATCCTCCGAAAAACATTGCTATGCTATGGTGTGTGTGCGTGGCTTGGCTACAGAGATGCGAGTGAGACTCTTTCTCTTCCTATCTTTCTTCACTTCCCATCTTTCTGCATTGACATCATTTTCTCGAATGACTCTTTCCATTTCCCTGGCGCAGAGAGCATTTGTAGCACTCTGTGCGTAAAATATTGCAGAGAGAGGCGAAAGTGAGAGGGAAAGGAGAGCTATTGCCCGAATGTGGTGCACGCAGGAAATTCCGCTGTCACCTCTTACAGAGCACACGCAACAATAGCGTCCCATCTATCTCTGCATTTGCATAGTAAGTGTCCGTATGCACATCCACTTTTTATAGACGCACAGCCTCCACATTCACATCACCATTGCTCCATTCTATTTGGAGAGACACACAAGTGAAAGCATTCCATCACCTACGCATTGCCGAGGGAAGGAGAGAAAACATTAAAAATGTTACACGTACAGTCATAGTCACAAAATAGCAAAATATATCTATATAGCTAGAATAACTGGGGAGGTTTCGTGTCAAAACATTCTGGGAGATGTAATCAGATGAAAAGCCAGCACTTCTCTGTACAGATGGACTTGTTTGTTTTACATCCCTTTAAATTATTACAAGCTGAACTGCGTCAGTACTGAATATTTAAGGACATGACATTATGGAAATATGTTTCTAGATGATACAAATGAGCATCACATCCAAACTAAAGGATATCTATTAAAATATTCCGCCAATACAAACATGTGTGTAGTCATGAGCGTGTGACGAGGCTGAATTGTGTAATGAGTAGCATGTCTAATGTCTGGCACAACAACAGTCCGCCAAACACCGGAATTTTATGTAGAGAATGTTAGGAAAACTGTAGGGATATTTGTATGTCTGTTTGGAATATTTGTTGGGATGCATGGGAAGTGGAGTGTCGATGGGAAATTCCCAGGGAAGAAGTGGACATGCTTAAAGTGGGTCGTCGTCGTCGTCGTCGGATGCGGGAGTGAAATGACCCACATTTGTTGGTGATGTGCTCTGGTGGGCTGTGGACTTGTATCTGCTGTGTAGTAGGTGATTACTAATCGTGTAAGTAGGATGTAGATAAATAGAATCCCATTCCGTGTCCTCGGCTGCATTCATTTCACTCGGCTGCACATCCAGAGCCGCTCTCACCCACAAGCCCCACTGCTGCAACGGCCAGAAAGAGTGGATGCCCAGAAATAAATATCATGCGGGATTATCTGGAGCCCATTCCCTCCCATAACATAAAAGAGTTTTAAATTTTAATAGAGTGGTGTGAGATAGGCGGAGAAGTACCTGTGCCGGCAGATAGCCGTGCTGCAGGCACAAGGAGGCTGCTTGCATATCGCGGATAAGATCGATCCCCGCTCTTAGTTGAAATAGAGAGGAGTTTATGTGATTGGATCCGTCGGCTATTCATGAGGAGCCAGTGTCCATCGGAGCAGACTGGACACATTTCTTGCAAATACTCACCCAACTCGGCCCTGCCACATTTATCCTCTCCTCCTCTGCCTTTCAATTACTTTCTACGTGTCCTCTCCAAACGACCTAGCCTACTTACATCGGATAGCCCATTTCAAACTATTTTACTACGCTTTTTAGTCCAATGGACTGTGCGAGGGATGAGCAGCTCTTTGCTGACCCAAACAATAAGTTTCTGCAGATGCAAGAAGTTGCGAGGGAGGGACAGACGCTAACTAACCTAACCTCCGCTCTCCGTCTAGCGACTCTTCTTTTAATGCACACACACACACACACGAATGCCACACTATCATTCCTGCCCTACCGCTCATTTGACACACCACACACCGCACCTTCTTTACAACTACAACCATTCCGTTTTAAAATGCCCAACAAAGCCCATAAAAATATTTGCTCCCACTGTAGCCAGTAAAATTCATTACTAGCGCAGAACTATTTCACTGAATCTTGTTAGCACTGCATGGCGGACATCTTTTATCGACACCAATACCTGAGTACTCCATTCTGGTGGCTCTTCTTCCATATGTTTATTTTCGGATGATGAAATTCATGCAGCGGTAGAGAAATCCAGTCAAAGATGATATTCATTGCATTATTGGCGACGTATTATTGCATAGTCATAATATTAGCGTGCCCTCATCTATGTCTATAAAATTCAATCCATGGGAAACTATAATGTGCGTCGCTCATCTTTAAAATGGAGTGGCTATCGTAAAACAATATTATGTAACAAATATTGTGGTTTTTTTTCAATTCTATTTATTTATTTTTATTCTCGAACCATAGCTGGTCACTGGGGAAATATTTAAATTAAAATCTGGAGAGTGTGTGATTAAGAGTTGGCTTTTTTCATCTATACATTCAGTGAGTTTGGACTTTGACTCCTGGTCCTTCTTCTTCCTCCCACCTCAATCCATTTCACGATTACATAAAATAATGGAGCAGAAAAGTAATTTAGCAAATGTCGTTGCAGATAGGATATTGCAGGGCATCATGGATAAGATGATTGTAGTAGTAGTGTCTTTATTATCTCCTATTTGCCTCCTTACTTGCTCCTTGGTTAGCAATAATGAAGGAAACATGGAAATTGCGAATGTTTTCGGAAATTACTTTTGCTAGGCTCTAAGTTGGTTCTTCCAGTTGTTATTGGCAGTAACTAACAATCCAATCAACTAACTTTGTGAAGCCAATCTTCTGTCTCCCATTACTAAACATCTCATTACGTTGGATGGAGTACAGCTTTACAAGATAGCATGAGTATGAGAGTATGAGCCAGATACTGAAATGTAATCATCTTATTCCACTCCTTATCACAGATTTCTAAAGCAGATTATCAAAGGCAGGAAAGACAGGCAAAAATAACTTGGCATAAAATTCAAACGCCGTGCGATGGGAATCCAAAATATGAAATTCAGTACCATAATTTAATTATATTTAACTTTTGGGTATAATTAGCTCATTTTGTATGTATTCAAAAGTGTACATGTACCCGAAACATAATTTCCCTTCACTGCATCTGAAATATCTGAATACCTTTCCTAAAAACAATATTGCAAATAATTTTTGTAGTGGTTTATAGCATTTCATCCACATGTGCTAATACAATTCTAATTTATTATTTCACAGGTGTTTGTCCCATCTTGTGCAGCGGTCGTGGGGACTACCTCAACGGTGAATGTCAATGTAACCCTGGTTGGAAAGGAAAAGAATGCAGTTTGCGACATGACGAATGTGAAGTCTCGGATTGTAATGGACATGGAAAATGCGTCAATGGAAAATGCTCGTGTGCTCGCGGTTACAAAGGAGAATTTTGTCAGGAAGGTAAAATCCAAAAACCTCTATACGTCTAAGGCTTGAAAAAGCAACGGGCATCAATATTTTATTTTTAATTGTGTCAATATTAGGTAAATTTAATTCAAAGGCCAAATGTTTCTAGTTCTGAAACTTTAGAAAATATTTTTATAAGGAAATTTATTTTTGTCAAAAATTAAGCGTTGAAAAATACGGCTGGAAAAATTTGTCCGATTTTTGTAAAATAACAAAACATTTTTTTTTTTAAATTATTTTGAAGGTTGCATGTAGTTTTGGTAGTTGAATAAAGTGCACACACAGAGAGAGAGAATAGCGAGAATAAAATGTAATTATAAGTGAGAAGGGAGACGAGGCGTAAACTTTACCATTAGGATGATCCCAATAAGTGTCTTGTCTTACTGTCAAAACTTGCTAATTTCATTATGCTTCCTTGTGTGTCATGTCGCTTGCTGTCAAGTTATCTGGGGAGGTGAGTCCTAGAATCTGCTAAGGTGGTTCAACTCGAGAAACAATTACGTCATCACGGAGAGTGCCTGAAATAGAATTCCTTGAAAACGGAAATTTTTAGGAAAAATTGGCAATAAACGTTGAAGAAATGTATTGCCCTGATATTTACATGAATTTCAATCTCCCTGTGGACTAGGATACTCTGTGATTAAAAGTTCATGGAACGACTGAGCAGAGGACAAATTGACAAATTATTATAGAAGAGTGCAGTTGTTAGCAGAGACAGAGCAGATAGGGACTGAGGATGTTTGCTTTACAGTTGGCTTATTATTCTGGGAAGGAAGGAACAGGTAAATATTGGGAAGTAGAGGAGCTCAATCAAATCATCCTTCGTTGCATCGGATAGTTATGTGAAAGAAATTCTGTCTTGCAGTTTACTTTTGAGCATGCAGGAAGTTTTTGTCTTGATTTCACCTCACTTGCTTTACATTGACTAAATTTCGACTGACTGTGAACTCATTCGGAAATTAGGCGCAGAAAGTTAATGAGTAAAAGTTGTTTTCGTTTACTTTGTGCACTCCACTGAAAGTTTATTTATAGGGAGGCTGATAAAACATTCGACTTTGTTCTGCACTTGTTTCCTTTTGTTGTTGAGAAATTCGAGAGAGTCAGCTGCAGTCAGGTTGCTACTACTACGACACAGTTGAAATGGAATTGCTCCCAAGCTTCCTATTAGCTCCATACAATAAACACGTAAATACTAAATAATAACTCGTAGAATGAAAGAGGAAGATGGCAGTGGCAAACAGATATTCTCTCATTTCTCCCAACAACGATCAAGGCCAACATCTCAACTTTCCATTCGAATTTAAATATTGTTTCCCTTCGCGAATTAATTTCAATCCGTATAATATCTTGCTAGGAGTCATGAACAGGGTTAATAGAATGTTTTGTTTGAATCCGTGTCTTTTATGGTTAATTAAAATTACTATTTACAAAGTTAGTTTTTGCTAAAGGATATTTTGTAAAAAAAAAGTGTCTAAAAGGAGGAAGAGGCACTAAAAGATGCGGTGGCCTGGAATGGCATCATTTTCGGTGGTGACAGAAAGTGGTTGCTTTGCTGCAGCTGTGCCTTCCCAGCCATCACCTCATTTCTGATTCCATTTTCATTGTAATTCTGAGGATTGTGGCTTGGGCAGGCTTCTTGATCATTGTAGCTGGAGAGATGAGGCGGGGGTCTTGTGTGTTTGTGGATGTGCCTGTTATAGGAAGTGGCGGGAGGGGAGTAGAGTGCCAGGCCATGTCATATCAAGTGGCACAGCTTCGTCTTAATGAGAACTCTCATCTCTTTTAGCCTCCTCTCCTCCAGACGACACACTTTTTCTCAACTCAGCCAAGACAGAGAAAGAAGATGCACCTTTGGATAATAATAATAATACTCATTCCCAAGACCTCTTCTTTTTCTTCTCAACTCTATTTCATATAGCGTCGTATAGTGTCATAGAGAATGTCAGATGCACTAGGTATATACAGTGTGCATCTATGTACGTGGTGAAAATAATATTTGCGGGGAAAGTCTTGGATGGAGGAGCGTGCATAGTCAATCGCTTCATTATTATTATGGATGAGTTGAATGTGAAATTAAAGGGAGAAAGGGAATCGGCTTATTGTTAGTCTGCAGGAATCCCTCAACTAATGCCTCACCGCAATCACCTGTCATTTCCCTGTCTCTCTCACAACTCATCTCTCTGTCTTGGCTAATACCTCATAGACAGAGGACGAGCCGCCATTCATACACAACCCTCCTAGTACTTAATACACTCTCCTACTTTTATATGCATTAAAAAAACCTTTCAAATTGAAACTAAAGCTACGAGCAAAAAATGAAGCCCAACCAAGTTGAGTCTGCAGGGAGTTGCTATTATCTTCCTTGTCAATTAGAATCCTCTTCGTTTCTTCTTTCTATCTCTACAATTCATCGCAATTACAATTAGAGCGGATCAGCTCATTGCCAAATGACAAAAGTCTGCCGAGAACTCTTACACAGAAATCCGACTAATCAAACCTTGTCATGTCTTCCCAAAAGTGAATTCCTGTCCACCCACGCACACCTTTTTTTCACATGTCTATGAGAAAGCTTCACGACGTCCCACTACGTTCTCACTATATACCTACCGTTATTGAATCCTTTTTCCTCATCTTTAACTGCAAAGAATGTAGTCCGAAACAGAATGCACTAAAAGATTTTTACCTTATTTTTTCACTCATTGTCATTCAAGGATCGTAAGGCCCAAGTGACTGAAAAGATTAACTTTCTTTTACAATTTCTTTAATACATGTTCATTCCGTTCAGGGATGGCATTTATTTCACTATTCAAAGCTTTTTTGAGGAAAGAATTCAAAAGTATCGAAATTAATGAAATATTTATTTCGTTTATTTTATTTAAGAGTGAAATTATACTGTGTATAGGTACCCATTTTTTTAATAATTTAAAATTTCAAAAAAAAGAGTGACATATTCTTGAAATATTTAGATTAATTCCATTCTTTAAATTCAATTGTCATGCCTGTCCGTGTCGCTATTTGTTTTTGCAGTTTCCCAATGATTTAATGATATAAAATTATTGTTGCCCCCATTAAGATTTCATTGAAAATTACAACCCTTTATATCAACTGATCTTACTAGTATTAAATCTTTTTTTTTTATTAATTATTCAGAATGTGCTGTAAAAATTCCCTTCATGTCCTGAAACATGATAATATACGTTTGGTATAATTCAATGCTGTTATTTGTCATTATTTGCCAATTGTGATGGAATGGTGGAAATGAAAATAATTTTGTTGAGTAAATCGGGCCCACACTCTTCTTATAGAAAAACTATTATTGACAAGAGGTAACAAAATGGAAGGAACTTTCCGTCTAACTTTCTGCAGTCAACTTGTTTCTGTTTCTTCAGTTGCAGGTGGTTGTCGAGGAGTGCAATGAGAGTTGTCAGTCTTCGTCAATTCTAAATATGTAAAAACAAGAGAAGAGTGAGTGTGTAGAGTAGGGAGTATTCGTACAGCGTGCCTAAGAGAAAGAGAGTGATGGACAAGGAATGGCAGTAATAAATATGAGAGAGAAATAAGTTGGGAGTTGGGTTATTTCTTTTAAAGTTCTGTGTCAAGTAAGTCGTCGAGATTTTAGTGAGAAGGGGGAAAGAGGGCGAAGAAATATCGCGTCGACAGCAATCGCTTAATCGATCGGAAAAGAATCCTACCATTATGGATTGTCATGAGCGGAATAAACTGCCTACATTATTGAGTTATTGTCCCATCATCCTCAATCCGCTCTCTCACTCACTCACATCCAATCCAACGTCACCATCCTGACAAATCATCTCTGACACGTAAACCACCTGCTGGCCCGCGTCCGTCGTCGACACCTCCAATTTTCCCACATTTACTCACACTCTCAAAATCAATGACAATTAAAATCTCCTTGACAAACGCAAAAGGTCTCAATAGAAAAAGTACCTAGCCAGAGAAAATATAGACAACTTCGGAAATAAAAAATTAGCAGGACATTAATTAATACTCTAATTAGAAGCAACATTTGCTGTTTTGTAATTTAAAGAATGTTTGTAAAAAATGCCTTATTGATGAGGGATATTGGATGAAAGTTAAAAAATAAGAAAAAATTAAGAAAAAATAAAGAAAAATTGGAATAGAATAAGATGGGAATGCTAACGGGTGTTTGTGTTGTTGACTTGGCAGTGGACTGTGCTCACCCCACGTGCTCGGGTCACGGCTTTTGTCTCAATGGGAATTGCATGTGCAAGAAAGGTTGGCGGGGGGCTGACTGCGCGTCTCCGGACAACGAGGCTCTCCAGTGTCTGCCCGACTGCTCCTCTCATGGAATCTTCAACCTCGAGAGTCAAACGTGTACTTGCGAGCCCAGGTGGACCGGAGAAGATTGCTCCCAAGGTACTCATCACCTCTCTCTGCATACACGCTACAATCCATTCCAAAGAAATCATTCCCCATTCCCTGAATACTAACGAACGTCTCTCTAGCCTCTCTCGATCCTCGCACCCAAATCCGCTTCCGTTGTTTTCCCACTTTCCCCACAAATATAATAAATGCCTTTTTGGTTTTTTGCGCAAAGCCCTGTTTCCAAATTAAATAAAAATTACAGAAAATAATGATAGTTTGACCCAGTTTTTTTAAATTTAAAATAAGTGTTTAAAAATAGAATATTTTAGTTCCCTTTCCTGGCCAATCTCATTTCGCTTTTCCATTATAGCACAATTACCTGAATTGAATGTTACTAATGGGTTTTTGGCTCATTTGTTGGCTGCAAGGGCTTAGGGTCAATAATAATGTGCATATTATTTATGAATCACTATCCCTGTAATGATAATGATATTCATTTATGATGACTAATATAAAG
>JAAAYG020007986.1:30285-46009 GCA_009936455.2 Tomocerus minor | reverse complement strand
TATTTATGAAGAGAAGGAGAGTCACTAGTTTGAGCTAATGGGACACAGGAGGATTGTTCATTGCGACTCTTGCGTCATAGCCCATGGCAGAGTCCAATTTCCCTAAGCTTTCCTCTAAGCGCAGCTACATAATAAATAGTTGAAAGTTGAGCAATGAGCCAATGTGAAAATATGGGATTAAAATGTTTCCAGAACTTTGTGACACGAACTGCGGTCCTAATGGCATTTGTATCGGAGGGGGATGTCGCTGCTCTGAAGGATGGACAGGAACTCTTTGCAACCAACGCGTGTGTGACAAAAGGTGAGCGCCCTAAACATTCTCCTCAACCACATCAAGAGTTATTCTCAATTGACAATTCCCTCTTCTTCTCTTCCTGCAGATGCGGAGATCACGGCCAATGCAAAAACGGCACTTGTTTGTGTGTGACGGGATGGAATGGAAAACATTGCACTCTGGAGGGCTGTCCGAACAGCTGCAGTGGCCACGGCCAGTGCAAAGCCAACTATGAGGGCTTCTGGGAATGCAAATGTCATCTGGGATGGACGGGGCTCGAATGCTCTGTCATGATGGAACAGAATTGCAACGACGCCAAGGACAACGACAAAGGTGATCACTCGACGATTTCAAAATATTTTTCATAGTCAATCTACAAGAAAATTTCTATATTATTTTCATTATAAAATATAAAAAATTTAAAAGTCATGTGAGAAACACTTGCAAATCCCAATATTTTTATGTTAGAAAAAGATTTCTTTCGAATTTCGCCACTGTATTGTCGAATTTATTTATAAAGTCAACGATGTGTACTAATTTCTGAGTGAATTAAAGGGGATTATTCCTAGTGTGAATTGTAAATGCATTTTTGATGTGAAAATCCTAATGGAATGATTATTGGAACTGTTTTTCAGATGGGTTGACAGACTGTGAAGACCCGGAATGTTGTGTGACGCCCCAATGTGAGAAAAGTCAATTGTGCGTCTCGGCTCGGAAGCCGATTGACATTCTGTTGAGAAAGCAGCCACCTGCCATTACAGCTTCCTTCTTTGAGAAAATGAAATTTTTGATTGAAGAGGGAAGCCTTCAGAGTTATGCACGACAAGATGCCTTCAATGGAAGGTACAATTTTCATTTGCTGCTATTCTTCTCCAGCCATTGCTGCATCATCATTACTTTATTTCCATACCTGTATCTGCCACTGTCACAGTTAGCGTCGTCTCTTCCCATCATTCTCAACAAATTCTCACTGTCTTCCCAACCTGTCCTCCTCTTCAAATTTAATCAATTCCTTTTTTGACAGCATTCCCACACTTTCTTTTCCCCATCACTTCTCGACTATGTACAAGTGTAGCACAAAAATCCACACATTTCTTTACTACTATTTGTTTTTATCCCATTTTAATGTAACCAAATCTGAAGAAACAGCTTTGGCTCCCATTCGCAGTATTTATTTTTGTCTCTCGAGAATTTTTCAAGGGATAAACGACGATTTCTGTGACATGTGGTGATTACGTGTGAGTGCATCGATTTACAATATATGATGTAATTTAACCCACATGTTTCTAATTAGATGCAATTGTGCCCCTGTCTTGTTCCATCCTTCCTCTCTGGCATAAAATACCTAATTACCTAATAACCTACCTTTAATTGATACTCGACTCAGTTTTCCATGCAAATCAAAATTATTAGTTTGGAGAAAGAAAAGTCAGTGACCCTAAATGAATCCACTTTGAATTTTGACGAAAAAAAAATCTTATCAGAAAGATAAGAACGTGTTTGATCATCTTAAAAGCGTCACGTTAGAATGTCATGTTTTGTCTCTCTGTATTGTGGTTGTGGTGTCCTGACCTCCTTGGCCGCCTGAGCTCTACTATTTGTATGTCAATTACTAGAGACTCTCACACTCCTCTTAATAATTCCTGTCCTCTTGCAAAAAAAAGCCATGTAAAGCCAAAGAAAACATAGTTTAAAAAATGAGAAAGAGAAACTAAGGCTAAATCAAAGGGATACTATTTCGTGGCTAACTGTGCTTTCTTAATCTGTCTTTTGTGCTGCTTGATTGAAGTGTGTTTTGGAGTCATTTCAACAAGAGGTAAGAGATGCCTATTCACTCCGTCTGTATTGTCAACTTAAACTTCCAGTTTCCGTTCATTCATTCGTTTCTCAGTCCTTTTCTATCTCTCGATACATTCAAGACTCCCAGTCTTTTTTTTCCAATTTCAAAAATCAATTCAATTCTAAAGAAACCCCATGATCCTTTTCAATTGCAAAGTTGTTAAAAGGCATTTTCCTTGAAAACTCTATCAGACAATTAAAATTGAGATTACAAGAAGGAAACAAACAAAAACAAAAAAAATGAATCCGAACTAACTGAACCCGTTAGGAGAGACGCACCGAACCAAAATGTGAACTTGTCAATTGTCGTTATTGTTGTCGTCCTTTATTTGTCAATGTTGATTGTTAATGTTTTCCATCATCCTACGTATTCGTTAACGTATTTGCATTTTGTAATGTTTTGTACTGTTTGTGAGGCACTTGATGACTCTCTGTGTTTGTCATTTGTTCTGTCTTTCCCACAAGTCATAGACATGCAAAATTTCATTCATTATTTTCCTCACATTACTATTACTTAGTATTGACTCAGTCATCTTCTATATACTCAAAAAATAATTCTTGTTATTTCCGGTCGTTTTCCATTAACGTCATGATTAACATTTTCTGTCCTCTTCTTCTTTTCTTTCTTTTTCGTTTGTTGATGGTTGAATCTAGAGCAGTTTCATCGTTTCCATTATTTTTTCAGGATGTTAACATTTTATTTATGATTTCGTTACGTTCATTTGTCGTATTTATGATTTAAGTCTGTAGATAGTTTTAATTTGATTCTCTCTAGCTGGAGGCATGCTAATAATCATCTTGCTCTGAATTTTTCAGTCGTAGTGGAGTCGTAAGAGGTCAAGTTGTAACTCCCAATGGAAGTGGGTTGATGGGTGTCCGAGTTTCCAGCAGCTCACCCCTTGAGCCCTTGGGAGGATTCACTTTGACTCAGGACGATGGCTGGTTCGACTTGATGGTCAATGGCGGCGGAACTGTAACCATTCAGTTCGGACGAAGTCCATTTAATTCTCAGACCAGAACGATATTTGTTCCCTGGAACGAGGTACCTACGCAATCTTTTTCTTTAATTCCTAGAAAATATCATACCAAAAAATTCAAAGTAATAAAAAGATTCTCATCTGAATTTTGTTAATGGTCAATAAATTAATTTCATCGAACTTAAATTGAATTTTTATATTTTCAAAATTCTTATTGAAAATTCCGATATCTGCATATCGATTATTATTTGTAATAAAAATTTTAAAATAGTGTTTAATTTAATAGTCAATGCATTTATTTGGTTTTGATAATACTTTTTTCCAGTCCTTAAATGAAGTAAACATAAATTTTTATTTAAAGTGTAAACTGAGCGCATGGAAATATATGAATATTAAATAATATGAAAAGGTTTCCGAAATATTTACAGGGAATGACAATTGTTGATCGTGTTAAATTGTGAAATTAATTGCTTGATTATTTGCGTAATTAGGTGGTGATCATTGACACAGTGGTAATGGGATCAACGGAAGAAAAATCTTTCCTCCGAGGTCAAGCCTGCGACTCCCACGACTACGAGACAATGAAACCTGTCGTTCTAGCCACGTGGAAACATGGATTTCAAGGAGATTGTTCCGAGACAAGTGCCATTTTGATTGAGTCTCAGGTTTGCAGTCGTCCCAATTCCTTTAATGTCATTTTAGTGCTCTACTTTGTTGAGTGTGGTAAAAACATGGGAATTGTATGTGTAATTGTAGGTGGTGCAAGAAAGTATCAAGATTCCAGGGACAGGTCTGCACTTGATGTACCACAGCTCTCGAGTCACCGGCTATCTGTCCACTATCCAATTGCAACTGACGTCAGAAACAATCCCACCGTCATTGAAAAGAGTTCATCTTCGAATTACGATCGAAGGAGTTCTGTTCGAGAAGATCTTTGAGGCGGATCCGGACATCAAGTACACGTTTTCCTGGAAACGCCTGAACGTCTACCGACAACGAGTCTACGGCGTCACCACTGCAATTGTCAAAGTGGGCTACGAGTATGACAACTGTGCCAGTATTATTTGGGAGGTGCAGAGTACGACGCTGTCTGGTCACGACATGAGCATCTCGGACATTGGCGGCTGGAACTTGGACATCCACCACAGGCAAAGATTTTCCCTCAAAAAACAATTTAATAATTTCTACAGAGAGGGAGAGATGCTAATGAGATGTTTGTCTTTTGCTAACAGATATAATTTCCACGAGGGGATCATTCAAAAAGGAGACGGTTCAAATATTTACCTGAAGCATCGGCCACGTGTCATTTTGACAACAATGGGCAATGGCTACCAAAGAGCCTTGGACTGTACGACGGAATGCAATGGAATCGCCTCCAAGCAGAAGTTATTGGCTCCAGTGTCTTTAGCCGCCTCCCCTGATGGTTCCTTATTCGTCGGAGACTTCAATTTGATCCGAAGAAGTAATGTCGACGGAACTGTTCAAAATATCGTGAAACTCAAGTGAGTCAACCTATTTATTTATCCTTGCAATGATAGGAATACTTTCAAAGATTCTCTTTGTGCATCGAGAGGGATGTTATAAAATGTTTTCATTTTCAGTGCAACGCGAGTGTCGTACAGATATCACATGGCACTGAGTCCGGTTGACAATACTCTGTACATCTCTGACCCAGAGTCTCATCAGATCATCCGAGTTAGGAACGTGGAGGAAACGACGGACCCTGAGCACAATTGGGAGCCTGTGGTTGGGTCTGGCGAGAGATGTCTGCCAGGTGACGAGGCTCATTGCGGCGATGATGCTCTGGCTCGTGATGCGAAACTGGCGTATCCGAAGGGAGTGGCTGTGTCTTCCGACAACGTCCTCTTCTTTGCTGACGGCACGAATATCCGAAAAGTAGATCGCGACGGAATCATCACGACCGTGATCGGCAATCACCAGCAGAAATCTCATTGGAAACCAATTCCCTGCGAAGGAACTCTCAAAGTGGAGGAGGTAGGACGAAAAGCAATTTCCCGCACTCTCCGGCTTTCTCTCTTCTCTCTCCACCATAAAAAACTTTGCAAATTAGATCCGAGGAGTTGTAGTCAACTCCTTTCCTTCCTCCGTGCACGGAGCGATGATTTTAATGCATTCATTTCCCTTTTGCGTGCAGGTGCATCTGCGGTGGCCGACGGAATTGGCGGTGAATCCGCTGGACAACTCTCTGTACATCATCGACGACCACATGATCCTGAAACTTACGGAGGACAACCGAATTCGGATAATCGCCGGGAGACCTTTCCACTGCCCGATTCCTCTGGGCGGCTACGACGCGGATTTGGCCACACACACGGCCCTCATCAGCCCGCAGTCCATTGCCTTCGCCTCTAACGGAGATCTGTACGTGGCCGAGTCCGACTCGCAGCGAATTAACCGCGTGCGACTCATCACGACCGACGGAAAAGTTTCCCACTTCGCGGGCGCCGAGTCGAAATGCAATTGCCTGGACCGCGGGTGCTCCTGCTACGAGGACGAGCACTACCTGGCCGCCACGTCCAAGTTCAACACCGTCAGCGCCATCGCCATGTCTCCCGACGGCGTCCTGCACATCAGCGACCAAGGCAACTACCGAATCCGCTCCGTCATGGCTCTCATCCCGCAGGCCACGCAGGCCGAGTCCCGACAGTACGAAATCTTCTCACCCGAAACCCAGGAGATTTACATTTTCAACCGATTCGGACAGCACGTCTCCACCAAGAACATCGTGACCGGCGAGACTGTCTACACTTTCCTCTACAACGTGAACATGTCCAACGGACGACTCAGCAGCGTCACCGACGCTGCCGGGAACAAAATACAAATACTCCGCGACTACTCCCAGCAAGTTAAGACCATCGAAAATGCTCAAGCACAGAAATTCAATTTGAAAATGTCCCGAGTGAAAATGCTACAAGAATTCTCCAGTCCCGAAGGCTACAACTTTACCTTTGACTACCACGGCTCTCTGGGACTCATCAAAAGTCGGCAGGACAGTTCTGGAAGGAGCTCCGTCTACTCCTATGACGAATTCGGACGACTCACGATGGCCGTCAGTCCTACTGGCCAAGTTGTCACACTCAACTTTGATTTGAGTCAAAAAGGTGCTAGTGTCAAGGTGACCAGGGATCAAAATTTGCCAGAGACCATTCTCATCAAGGGCTCAACTGTCTACAAACGAATAGGTGACACTTTTCTCCGCTCTAATTAAATCATATACACTCATTTAATATTTACAATCTCACTATATATTCACTTAATATCTAAGTATTTATTGGCATTTATTTATCTGCAAATCCAATAATTACTTATTTGTTGTAAAAATTAATTGAATTTGATTTCCCGACTAACTTTTCTCTTTTTTGTTTGAAATTCTCAGGTAAATCGGAGGAGGTGACTTCGGTGTATCCGGACGGAAGCGTGATTCGCCTCTTCCCTTGGTCCCAGGCCATCACAACTGAAACTGTGCCGTACAACATTTTGGGTGACATCAGCCCAGTGCTGTCCGACAGTTTCCCAGTTCCTGGAAAGCAGAAGACTGAAATTGCTGGAGATTTAGTGAACCGCGTAGAGTGGCGCTACGTGGCCAGAAAGGAGGGCAGGGGTAAAAATAAGCAAGTCGTTCAAGTGGACAAGAAAATGAGGATCAACGGGGAGAATACGCTGATGATCGAGTACGACCGAGAGACCAAGTCGGAACTCGTCTTCATCGACGACCGAAATGAAATTTTAAATGTCACTTACGATCGCTCTGGACGTCCTCTCAAGTGGTCTCCCAGGTAGGCCCTCTTTTCCGCACTTTCCACAATTATCTCTGACACTCTCTGATTATCTTCAAATGGAAAATCGTGAGAATACCTCGTGTAGAAGGATGTATAGCGACAAAGCGCTTAATTTTAATGAGCATCCTGCAATTAGTGATAATAATAATGTGAATCTGTTGTAGTCATGGGTTTGCGCCGGTGGAATTGGAATATGATCGATTCGGGCGCCTAACTGGCTGGAAATGGGATGAACTAACTGAAGTGTACGAGTATGATCGATCTGGAAGACTTTTTAAGATTCAGTACGCAGATGGAACTGCTTTGACTCATGCTTTCAAAGACAGTTTCGTTACACAGGTGAGCTATATTCCCCAACCTCAATACAATGAAAACTTTTCTCTGAACTACAAAGACGCATGTAACTTGAGATGCTTCTCGGAACATTTAATAATAGGAGAAAAAATTCTTACAAGTTTGCTCTGTGGCTTTATGGTGGAGATTATAGGAAACGTAAAATTAAGCATTCATGCTGATTAGTTGCGTATCCTTAACAATTTACTTAAGTTTTGCATCCAATTCTTCTGCAAGGAAACAAAAGGGAGACGTAGCAATTTGGAAAACCTTGGAAGAATGTTGGAGATTGTAATTAGAGGGAATTCAGCGGTGCTCCTGTGTTCTATTGTGTGGAGGTACTAGTGTTACGAGCGGAGCTTATTGGAGAAAGAGAAATCAAGAAAATGCAGAAATGTGTTATAATGTCAGAGAGAAAAGGGAAAGGAAGGAGAATGGATTTTATTTCCTGTCTAGGCTTTGCATGTGCAAGGAAGAGTACGATGATGTACTTTTAAGCTGAGATTATAGTTATCGATTATAGCTTTATGAAGAGAAGAAAAGCGGCTTGAGTTATCGAAAGACTCCTTTCTTTAGAAAATGTCTTGACGGATTTATTCCGTGCCCAGTCAAATATAGCAAGAGATAAAGTCACGGAGATGCTCACAACCGCTAGATCATGTTACATTTGGAAAATATTTTATTCAGCAGGAGCAAACTAACGAAGGGAAGTAACTAGAGCTTTAGCTCCGAATAAATTGTTGGCATATCTGCGAGCAGAGTGAAAAATAATAAAAATTCCTCACGTCGGCATCAAGGATTACGTAGGCCTTAGTCTTTACTCCACACTCAAAACCATCATTCAAACGATTATTTTGTTTGTTCCGAGGAAGTAGAACATGAGAGAGACTTAATTTATAAATGTAAGCGACTGGAGTGAGTCGCAAAAAAAAATTATGCAATATTCAATGACTCTTCTCCGTAGTAGTCCTTCGGGGAGATTGAGCGAGGTTGTTTGTAGTAACGATGATATTATATTGCAGGGAAATGATTTAGCAACAAATATTCTCATGTAGAAATAAAAAGGAGATTATTTATCAGATGCAAAAGGTAATGGAGCTCAGATTTGAAAGATGCTTAAAAAAGATGTGAGAATGCATTAATTGGAGGTAGGCTTTGTCGAGTGATGCATATGCATCTGTATATACAGAGTAGCAATTGTGGAATTAAGTAGCAAGGCATTATAAAATTCTCGGAAGGAATTAGCCAATGATTTCCAATAGCAATTTTGGAATTCATCCGGAGTTAATTTAGAATGAAAAAAGGGAGTTTTTGCCTTGGCAGTGACCTTGGACGTCCACGCAGTTCAGATCTAATGCCCGAATTTGCATTCTACTCTCTGGCGTGTTTGTTTAGCATCTTTTATCTGAACGACTTTGTCTTTCTCATGTTTTCAGCCGATGAAAATGACAACGGCCGGCGGAAGCGATTATCTTCTGGAGTACGACAACGCGGGAGCTTTCCAATCTCTAACAACACCACGCGGGCACATCCACACCTTCGGTATCTCCACGACGATCGGCGTGTACGAGTACCAGTACAAAGCGCCGAGCAGCCGGGACATGTACAAGATCCAGTACAACGACTTGGGGCAGATCGTGTCCATCATCTACCCGGCAGGCCTCCCCCAAGGTCGCGTGAATTACGTGTACACGAAGAGCGGGAAGTTGGAGGCCGTTGTGGCGGGCTACCGCTCCGCGCGCTTCAGCTACCAGGAGAACACGGGTCTGCTGAAGGTGGCGGAGGTGTCGCAGTCCAGCTTCGAGGTGAAGGTGGAGTACAAGTACCACGGGGGCGTGGTCAAGGAGCAGCGCGAGAAGTACGGCGCGAAGACGGGGCTGGACAACGTGCACCTGAAGTACCAGTACGACGGCAACGGCCGCATCGCCAACGTGGAGGCGGAGGTGAACGGCAAGAGCGTGCAGAGCCTGACGCTGAAGAAGAGCCAGAACACGGGGACGCTGGAGAGCATCCTGGACATGACTGTCTACCAGAACCAGAACGGCAACAGCTTCAACCGCACGGTTATCCAGGACGTGTCCAAGGTCTTCTTCCGCACCGTCGACCGCGACAGCGTGGGGCGCCTGCGCCAGACCGTCATGAACTTGAAGGGCACGGAGGTGTTCAAGCTCGACATCAGCTACGACTCCAAGGGCAAGATCAAGCACCGCAAGATGAACATCGGACGCTCCTCCTACGCCGACAACATCCAGTACGACGCCGACGGTCACGTGTCGGAGGTCATGGGCTCGGGCAACTGGAAGTATGTCTACGATGAAAACGGCAACGCTGTGCAGATCGTGGAGCAGGGCGAGAAATCGTCGCTGATCTACGACAGTGGCGACCGCGTGATCCAAGTGGGCGAACTCCTGCGCTACACGTACGACTCCCGCGGGTTCCTCGTCCAGCGCGGCAATGAAAAATTCCAGTACGACGACAAAGGGCTGTTGATCCACGCCGTGAAGAAGGACGCGTATAAAGTCTGGTTTTTCTATGACCACCTGGAACGGCTGATTTCGTGGAAGGACGACCAGGGGAATGTGACACAGTTCCTGTACGCCAACCCTGACTCCGCCCACCAGATGACGCACATCCACTTCCCGCTGTCGGGCAAGAACTACCTGCTGCTGTACGACGACAGCCGCGGCGCGCCGACGCTCGTCGCCCTCCTCACGTCCGACCTGCAGCGCTTCTACGTCGCCTCCGACCAGAACGCCTCGCCCCTCGCCGTCTTCAACGTCCACGGCACGATCGTGAAGGAGGTGCACCGCACGCCCTTCGGCAAGGTCGTGCGCGACACCACGCCCGAGTTCTACCTCCCGATCGACTTCCACGGCGGCGTGGTGGACAAGCACACGGGCATCGTGATCATCCAGGGCCGGCCCTACGACCCGAGCATCGGGCAGTGGATGGTGCCCAAGTGGCAGTCCCTCACGTCGCTCTTCAAGCGCCCCACCGACATCTTCACGTACCGCTTCGCGCAGAACAACCCCATCACGCCGCGCAACCTCCTGGCCGAGAGTCGCATGACGACGCTGAGCACGTGGCTGCAGCTCTTCGGCTTCCACGCCGCCAAGATCTTCGGGCAGGACTACGTGCGCCCCATCACGCTCGAGCCGCTCGTGGACCCGGGCGCGCACCTCGCGCCCGAGTTCGGCGCCGTGTCGGGACTGGACTGCATGGCCAACACCATCACGACGGCCTTCAAGAACCTCGGCTTCAGCCGGCAGTCGAAACTGAGTCCCGAGCGCATCTTCACGCACGAGTCTGACCTCATGGCCCGCGTGGCCTACAAACACACGGCCTTCGGCCCCGGCCTCCTCGTCTCCCGCATGGACAACGGCCGCGCCCTCATCAGCACCGTCGACAACTCGGTCGTCCAAGGCGTCGTCACCTCCGTCCTCAATGGATCCCTGTTCATCGACTTCCGCTCCACCCACCAAAACACTTTCTACTTCGTCAAAGACAATCCCCACAAACTCAGGGACGACATGGAGGAGTTGAAGAGACTCGGCGGCCTTTACAACATCTCTGTCCACGATGCTGAGAACGGCATTAAGGTAAGCCCCGACTCTTTTCTCACTATACACACTCATCAGCAATAGGTGAATTAGCTCATTATGTCATTTCCGCGAATTCCGCCTCCCCACACTTACTCATCAACCCAACTTCCTCTTTTCACTATCTCTTCCCAGGGAAATCATACTCTGCTAATGTATCCACTTGAATGGAAATTAAATGCAAGCTGGTCGCCTCGGTTTCTGACTCTCTCATGCTCGTCACATGATTGGAGCTATGGAGACACCTTCCCTAATAACTAATCACCGCACCTTCCTCCCACCACATCCAAGCCCATTAAATAAATAACTGAAAGACATTTCAGTCAAATAAATAGGACACTCCCGTTTGAACTGCTAATAATAGGGCACTGCGCTTTTGGCCTTATTCTCTTACTTCGTGGAATTAGCCACAAAATTAGATTCTCCGATTGTCAAATTAGTGACATTCGGAGGTGGCTGCATTTTCTCTTCCCGTCCCCGCCTCATTGGAAGAAACAGATGTCTTTGTTGCCCACGCTGTAAAATATCAAGTACCGCTACTCATCTTCTCAGTTTACGAGATTTAATCTCTCCGTTACTTGCATCTCTCATTGTGTTGCATCTCTCATTTTCAAGAGCCACCAACCGGCGGTGATGCCGCAATTCTGGACAATGTTCTTTGTTTTCAAATTAAAGCTGAGGCAATTGCAAATCATTCCATTACTAACGCTATTATCAAACAAAGACAACATTATTCCTGTTCGTAGAGAATGAACGGATCGGATGGTTGAATTAAGGATGTTGAACGTAATGGCAGCATCGTATTAATACAATATTTAATGAATACAGTTTTAGGTACCTACAATAAATAATGAACTAACGTTTTCCTAACTATCGATTTAAGGCATAAGCTATGTTCTAAGAAAATGAAATAGACTGCCAGTCTGCTCTGCACAGGGAACGAAAAAGCAACCTTTTTTAAAAAAAAACTTTTTAAAAAAACATCTTTTTTCCTATTTGCTTATGCAATGTGAAAGTAACTAATCGGAAAGTCGGTTCATTAATAAATGCTAAAACCCTCCAAAGCCTCCCGTTACCATGTAAAAGAGTAGAGAAATTAAGGTTTCGGAGGGTTTTTTATTAGCATTTATTTTTGAACAAACTATGAATTTACGCGTAAAAGATATAAAATTAAACGGAAATCTACTAGATACTAATTTTTGTGATATGATTTTAAACATTTTATTTATTTTTAAATGTATATTTATTGCATTATAAAAAAGCAACTAAGCAAAAACAAAAATGTTGCTTTTTAGTTCCCTGGAGAGAGGATACCTAGACTTAAAATATAATCTGTAAGTAGGTTAGGAGTGGTTGTCAGGTACTTCAGAGAATCTTCCTTCCACTCAACAATTTCAACTTTTCCAAGAAATAAACAATAGCATTACAATTTCCTAATTGCTCATTAACGATCATTTTGCTAGATAGGCAGATCTGAATATTTTCCCCCTCTATATTTGTTTAGAATTATTTGTTGATTCCGAGAAAACATTTTAGCCTGTTTTTCACAGATGACCTTACATCATATGAATCCATACATCATACGATGCTGCGGATAATTGACAAAATCGATGAAAAAAAGTTCCATCAAATATGCAGCTAAGACTTTCATTTAAATTTAATTGGTCGTAGGTGCTATTGATATGAAAAGGTTTTTTGGGAACGACGCGTGCAAACATACCTACATGGGATGACATGGCCCTCTTTGACTCACCTGAAGCCAGAAGGAAAACTGCAAATTTAGCGTAACATTTCAAACGAAATTCAAACTAAAACAGAATTGTTTGAGTGAAATGCTATCTGCGATGTGAGCCATCACATGAATTTATGTTAGAAGCAGTAGTCACACAGTACAGTGTGTTGCAACCACACAATCCATGCAGTGACATTCGATACGTACTGAAAATTTAAAGGCAAGAAACCAAATATTGTTTTTGCATTTTTTGTATGAAGGGTACGTAATCGATTTAATTTTACTTGGATTGCTCAAATTTAAATCCAAGTAAAACGGTTTATATAAAAGCTATAAACTAACAACTGAAAGTAGGTACTTTTATAAGTACTTATACGAAGAATTACACAACCACTTAATCAGCTACTTTGTTCGTCATAATAATACGTGCAAAATAATTACACACTAGTTCATACTAATAAGCCTACAACTGTAGCACGACATGATTTTCTTTGTCTATTGTACTCCATATTATGTGTCTTCTTTTGACAGCGAACCTTTTTGTCCGCTGAATTCCTTAGTCCTAGATTCTTAAAAATCATTGGATTTATAAAATTGAATTTGTACATTTTAATATAACTGAATTTGCGCTATTTAAAATTAATTGATTTAGCATCATTTGAAAATAATAAGCAACACAATTTAAAAACAATTAGCAGCACAATGTGAAAATAATTGAATTTGTACAATTTAAAAATAATTGACTTGGCATCATTTAATAATAATTGGCTGCACAATTTAAAAAGTAATTAATTTTTTATAATTTAAAAATAATGAACAAAATAAATTAAAATAATGACTGAAGGAAATAATTAAATAAACTAAAAATTTCGATCGCTATTTCGTAGAAGAGACGGCGAAACAAAAAGATTGAATGACAACGATAACTGTGATTCGTCTATAATTACACAGATGGATTTATTTTCAAGGAGATCTTTATTTCTACAGAATATCTATCTATTGAATTATTTGTGGTGGTTTGTGAGGATGACGACGTGGAGCTCCTGGGGCTACAGCTAACGAGTCAAGTCGTGCCGTAGAAAGCTTTATTGTTTGTTAGTTCTTTAGACGGGTTGTTTTCATTTGACGTTGCATGGCAGCTTACACAGACATCGGAGTAGAAAGTCAAGCCGCTCCTTCAGCCTTCCCTGCCTCTCTCCGCTCAATGTTTTTCCAATTAGGTACTCCGGCCAGAGAAAGTGGGAGAAGAGTTCTACTTCTCCTTACTGACTTATGAATGCACAATGGAACTGAAACATTATCTGTCGAGCAACACTAAATAGACGTGAATGAAGGGCTTGCATTGTGCCCGGACACAAAACGCTCTTTGATTCTCAACATTTCTCCTTCTGTTCTCTCGTCATTGTCAGACATTCACAGTTTCAATTGTGACAGGAGAAAAGATTCGTGTTTTATCACAAATTGCAAAAATGCTGGTGAAGGGAATGACAATTACACCAAGTACATTTCTGCAGCACTTGATTTTATCATTAACTATCCAAGATCCGGAAATATGATTCAAGGACTTTTCTAATCATCCTAAATGATCTAAATAAAAAAGAATATTCGCAAAGTATTCTATTCATTGATCCTAATCATCCATTATTGTTTCTATTTGCAATGGGAGAATTCCATCAACTGTCAAAATGTTGTTAGACTAGTTGTATAAATAAAGGAAATCGTTTTCGACGAATGTTTTTCTAGTTTGGAGTCTGTGGGTACAAAATGAATAAATGTCAGGATTTGAGGTCTGCATGTTAAATTCGAGTTGAGGACATGGAGCTTTCTCTTTCCATAGTAAAAAAGAGTTGTAAAGAAGAAAACAATCTGCAGAATGTATGTGATAAGATTAAAGATGCTTTGTGCCTTCGGACAGATAAACAGACGTGGCTTAGTTTCCTTTCACTATGTGTACGAGAAGTGAAGTACTTGTTTACCATTTCAGTGACTCTCTCTCTCTCTTCAGTTCCCTCTCTTCTATTCTCCAATGACCAATAAAGGTGAATCCGAGACGGCTCGACTCAAAATCTTCGCAAATGAAAAAATAACTCTTCTTTATCGTAATGCTTATAGGAAATGATTGTGAGAGTAGAGAGGAGAAGATGTGTTAAGTAATTGTGCTGCATCTATATACTGATCTAGTTAATGCGTACAATTATTTCAACTGCTGTTCAAGTGTTTATTCATTGTCTCGATCCCATCTTCCTTCCATGAGTAACTACAGATAGGAAGAAGGTGCAGTAAAAAGAGTCTGTGGAAAACTTTTCCCGTTTTCTAATGTTTGTTGATGTAGATATTGTGACTAGGTAGAAAGAGAGAGAGAGAGAGAGAGAGATAGGTTCTTGAATGCCAGTTGTAGTAATTGAAGCCAAGAAAAAGTATTCAGTGGCAAGGATATAGAATAGAAATAGAAGAGGAGGAAGAGACGTAAGGGAGCGAGTGCAGTGCGTGGATCTTCGTTATACCTGAGCACAAGACAAACATAGCCGTCCTCATCTTCTCCATATATGTAGTTGTGTGTTTGTCTTGGAAAAGTTGTTGGTAACTGCTCTAAGCCAAGCCTCTCCTTCTCTCACTCTAATGTCTAATAAAAATTGCCACTGGAGGTTGGAAAGCTCCTTTTGAGCTTTTGATGGAAAAATCAATCTTGAATCGAAATGGAAGGAAGAATATGAAAAGAGTCTGCTCTGAAAACAAGGAAATGCAATATTTGGAATTCTAACTATTCACGTACATCTACTTTTAATTTAGTCCTACTTTTAACGACTGTAGATTCCGACCTGCTGCATGCCCAAGTTTATCGCTCTCTATTTACTCCTTGTCTAATGTGTCTCCTACTTCTTCTTGCAGACACAATCATCATGACAACTCTAATACACTTGAACACATTAGTCTTTAGACCTTTTACTGCGTAGATCCGGAGGAGTTCAGTTTTATTTTAAGCCTCTACACTGTTTCATCTCTAAATAAATCCAACAGTTCTGATGAAATAGAACTAAACAAACATATCCTGTTTACTTCTTTCTCAGTACCACATAAACATGGGAATACATTCATAAATATCACGACTGTCATTGAATTACCTACCTCCGTAAATGATATCCTTACAGCCTCCTACTGCGTTATTTTCC
>JAAAYG020007986.1:12537-25395 GCA_009936455.2 Tomocerus minor | reverse complement strand
CTTTTTATTTATAAATTATAATCAATGCAATAAATGGGGAAATGCTAACATTTTGGTAAACAAAAACAGATCCCGGTGCGATTTGAGTTAGCATTAGATACCGTCCAGACGAAACATGAAGATTATTTCATTTTTCTACTTCCTTAGTTTCCGACAGCCGGCCCTGCCTGCCGACAAGGGCAGTCGTGCAGAGTAGACGAAACATAAGTCCCTACGTCTTTTTTATCGCTTCGTCTACATCGCATTATGGGGCTGTTAGCAGAACAGAGTAGACTATCTAGACGCAACAACAACGACGTAGGCACTAGGCACGTCTCGCTGTTGTAATGTGCGGAATAGCAACACACACAAACACACACTAACAATAGACAGGCAGGCAGACGTAGATGTGTGGTGGAATGTGCAGGAGGAAGGTGCATCGTTTTGTTTAGTATGTGAGCTCCTGTGCTGGCGGCGGCATTCATTCTTAGTTTGCGACTGCTTAAATTGCAGGAGAATGTTGCTAAAAGCGATAATAAAGCTGAGAAAAGGAGATAAGAATCTTTGGATTGTCGTCGAAACGAGCGGCCATGAAATTAAAATACTTCTCGATTTACATTGGGCGTAAAACTTTTATCTCTTTCCAGTTTTAGGGGGATGCGTCGTTGTTGGTCGGGGACTAAAAATATGTTAATGTAATTCTCAGACAGTTTACAATCTGTAGCTAAATATTTTATGGTTTGTGCTAGCAGTTAATCCTCAGCTCCTCACTACCCACAATAATATCCCAGATCTAAGTCTACATATTGTCATATCCTCATGTCCAACGATGAACGCTATTTCATAATTCATTTTAATGCTCCCCTGTTAAAAATCAAGGTCTCAAAACTTCATTTTTGACTTACATTGCCAATGATTGTAATTGAGCCCTTACAAACGCCATTCCATGAGCCACCCTTTTTTTCTAAATGATAATTAAAATATTTTATTGACATTACAGTACACATTGAATTAAAATGTAGAAATTGGCGTGATTTTAGAATTATGTGGACAGAAGTGTTTAATTGTGTGTTTGTATCTCAGGAGCTTCGTCTATGGAGCGGGGAGACGTCGGTGTCGGTTCGCTACGGGACGGACGCTGAGGAGGAGATGCAGCGTCTGGTGAAACACGCCCACCGCCGAGCCATCGAGAGAGCTTGGGAGGAGGAAAAGCACTACATATCCCTGGGTCTGGACGGCCGCCGAGCTTGGACGGAAGAGGAGCGGGAGCAGATCTTGTCGAAGGGGCAAGTGCACGGCTACCGCCCCTCCGACTTGTACAGCATCCACAAATTCCCGCAACTCGCCGACGACCCCAACAACGTCCTCTTCCAAAAAGACTCGAGACGGAAGCGGCGGAAAAGCAGCAAGAGACACCACGACAGACTCTTCGCCGCCGCCGCTTCTTCTTCCCTCCTCTCGTAAACGTAAACGACTAAATAGCTCCTAGTTACAATATAATATTTAATTTCCATACTCAGACAGAGTGATCTGCTAAAGTGGCCGCCCCACACAACGCCCACTCTCACAAACCGACAGATAAATAAATAAATAAGCTAACTTTGACTTCTACTATCCAGCTACACCACACATCCATCTCAGAACAGACTTGGATGCATCCACCCGTTTGGATACGCTAACATTTAAAAAGAACTATCTACTTAGCCAGGTAGCCCTAATACGCTAATCATTATAGCAGCAGTCTAACTAATTAAGAGAGAGTACATACCAAAATACAGATTAATAATTAGCAGGCACAGAAATAGACGCAATTTAATACATACGACTAATTAAGTAGCTATCTAGGCTAATCTAGTTAGTATGTAGCTCATCTGGACATAAGAATAATATTTCTAGAATCTACTCAGTCTATTATGTGTAGGTAGCTCTAAGCTAGAGAACTAACGAACAGATTTGCGATAAAATTTACATGTACATATATACATAGATGTAACTCAAGTTGCGTATAATGTGTGTCATGTTGTGCTGTCCCTTAAATGTACTAATATTAATATTGTAAGTGTAACTTGTGCAGTCATCGTGTCCTCTCAATTCCAGATTTACTCTTTGTGTCATTTTCAATACTTACGATAAGTGATAATTTCATACGATGTAAATATACGTGTACATACATACATATATTGTTATTATCATAGGCTACTCCACGCAACTTAAGTAATTGCAGTACTATGATAACGTGCTAAAATAAGTCTAACTTGGATATAGACTCCTCTCATACTATTATTATTACGATCACTACATAGCATCACTATTTATATGCAAATACATGCAGTGTCATAAATCTGGCTTGTATCCCTGTACCTACATCATCCTTGTCTAGACCTTCGTACCTTTGCCTACTAACATTAATTATCATTACCCCATGATCTACAAATATAATTAAGTACTACTTACACTTGTACATCATCAAATACTTGACACTCTCAGCCCTTTAACAAGCACAAGAGCCACACTCAACTCTCATCATACAATTCAATTAACTAATTTCTCGTAGACATTTCAGGTGATTCTACACATTTCATTTGCCTATCGATAGCTTTATACTTACAGTACGTCTAGAAATTCATTTTGAACTTAAATACAGCTCTGGGCATCTATTGAAAGATCACATTGCTAAACATGCACATCTCTTTAACCATTTACTTGCTACTGCAATGAAATTGTTTTTCCAAACATTGAATTATGCTCTAATTTCAACGTATACTCATCTATACTCATCTTTTTATTAACAATTTTTTCCGTATATTGTGAATTTCACCAATTGAAAATTTTGTTAAAGAAACGGTGAGGCAATAAGTTGTGTTAATTATTTATTCTGTAGATTTCTGTATCAATAGTACTTAGTAGACTTAGAATAGTATAGTCATAGACTTGTTTCTCTCACCAGAATTTTAAATCCGCAAATATCTGCTCAGAACTTATTTTCCGTGTCATTGAGACACGTTGAAGGTGAAGTGAAGAGCGCGTGCAGGGATTTCTTTGTACTTTAAAATGTTTTGTGTGGATGTAAACGTGAAGTTGGTAGCCATTGCAGGGAACAGGAAAGACAAAGAGATTTGCATGTAGCTGAGAAGAGGCAAATGGATTTTTGCTTTGTATTTACATAGAGTTGATGATAGTGATAATGAATTGTCAGTTTGTGTGGCCATCCACCTAAAATGATATTAAAAAACTGGGTTCAGTTGACTATTGTGTGAAAGGTAGTAAAGTAGCGTAGGTAGGGCGACTTGTGGTATAAACCTATAGGTTGATCGTAGGACGCACCGACACCACCACCAGCTCCAATAGTGCTGGCTGCTAATTACTTATGGCATGTAAACAGGGCGCCGACTTGTTTCTACTGAGGAAGAGTAAATTGTATTTTGAGGCGAGAAACTTAAATGTGAGTGTCATTTATGTCCCATCCTAAGTAATTGTGTACTAAAACTGAAATGTGTACGTGTGTTGAATGTGTTGCATCGAGTGATTGAGTCCTCCTGTGTACAGGGTAATCACCTTCCTCCACGGCCCCTTCCCGCCGCCCCGCCTTCTCCTTTCTTCCTCTGTTCTCATAGCAGTGCATGAGCTGGAATTCACACATTTCATTCCCTTCTTTCAATATCTCCTGGAAAGTATTTCAGTTGGATTATTCTAATGCTATTTTCATGTCCTATTAGAATCGCAAGTACTTATGTGCTAATGCAAATGTGAGTAGCGACATGATGTAGGGCATTAGCCAACCTATAGCTATCTAGCACCACCAACAACAACTACGCAGCACAATTTGCAGGGAGAAGCGCTTTAGTTGTTTTACAATTAATACTATGACTATTTGTCAGCACTTGGTATTTTATTGCATAGCTAGGAAGCAGGTACAGGTGAAACTTAAGTTCATCTCGTAGCCGTGTAGTCAATCACACATACCACAATTCCTTTTAATTCAAGGCTAAATCAAACTGGATTCAGGCAGGACTCCATAGGATTGAAATGTTTTTGGATTTTTGCTACATAAAAGATCATTTCTCGATTTCATGAGGATAGGAGACCGGAAAGGAAAAGTATCTAGTGTAAGATTAAATTAAAGTTCTAGCCCTGATTGCACCCTGAAGTTATTCAGAGAATTTTGAAAGTTAGAAGTTAATTAAAAATTGATATGTATGGGAATATGTGTAGACACCTGTGGGTTGGCTACACGACTACACTACTCGAGACTTAGAATTATTTTCTATTAATCCGTAACCAGCACGGGGAATTAGGCAGTTTACTCTTTCCTTCTACCATTGGCACTAACAATTATTGCCTCCAGGCCCTCACAAATAAAAAGAAACATTTTGTTCAGCGTCAGATTTAGAAATTTAATGAAATTGGGCAAAGTAGCATGTTGGGTTTTAATCATTCCGTATGCCACGGGGCTTGGCTCTTATAGTTTTAGCTATAAATAGGATGAGGATGAATAGGCAATGGCTAAGGAATTAAAGATGAGATGAAATGGGAAGTGATGTGTGCGTCTAGAAGTGCTGTCGTAGTAAAAGACAATGGAAGCAGATGCTATGAGGACAGATGTGAGTTGGTGGACTGGATAATTTAAGCTGATGTGACATCGGAACCCAGTTAGAGTTAGCCACTTGATAAACCTTATGGATAAGACATCTTCCTTAGTATGCCGTCGCTGATACGTGGACATGATAAATAAAGGCAAGCTAAATAGGACGATAGAGCATTGCCCATGCACACGACTCGTACAGAGAACGAGGGGGATATTTAATGAAAATGATACTTATATACCATGTAATTTTTATATTATTGTCTGTGATGTTTTAAAAACTCCAATACATAGACTTACTGCATAGTTAAGAAGCCATTAATAGTCGTTAAGCTCAGAAATTATTTACATGATATTGCTACGATGTGAGTGGACGTCTGTCTGACTGTCTTTTGTGTGCATGTGTGCAAGGGTGTTGGCTAAACAGATAAGGCTTCTTCACTATTTTACTAGGCGCCTGCATAATTGAGTCGATAGGACTTAAAAAGATAACAAATACTTTGTATTAATATTATTATTAGAGTGTAGTTAGATTAGACGTTGTGCTAGGAGCTTTTGGGACTACTCTTAGTCACCACACGTCACCAGCATCCACCATGTGCAATTTGTATTCATAAGATGGAAAGGGATCCCAGCATATTTACATGATTAATAGTATTCGGAATATTCAAACTGCCACTACTCTCCTATATTTATACATTGCTTAGCTTTTTCTATCTTCGGAAGGCCTAGTCTTTTAGTGGGCTATTTTTGTCGAGATTTCCTATTGCAGGTAGCTCAACCTTTATCTCCTTACTCTCTACAAAGTCAACTTGGCTAATGATTTCAAAGTCTCTGGCTCACTCATGTCCTAGTAATAGACTCCTATGTCTGTATTCTCTGTCGTGCCTACCAATGTCTGCAGTGTCCTGCTAAAGAAACTCAGCCTTCGTTCAGCTTAAATTCAATTATGGAAATTATCTCTTGAGATTTCTATCGTAGGAAATTACACTTTTGCATTTCATCCCCTCATTCAGTTACAAATACAAATCGGGGCAAGTCAAACGCTTATAAATCTATCTCAGACTCTCCTCGCCTCCTCAACTTGTTAGTTTCTTTTAAAGCTCAGCCACCATGCCAAGTACACTTTGAATAAATATTTCTACTGACTACGACGCCATTTTTATATTGCAAACAAAAATTGGCCCCACGCTCACCGTGAGTCTCAGACTCCAAGAACTTTAACTTTGATGAAGGCATGAGTTGCTTTTTTTCATGTCTTTTGCAGCAGACTGTATGTCATCTTGTTTTTTTCATCAGAGCAGAAGAGAGAGAGAGAAATTATTAGTTACAAAAGATGATTGATTGTGCAGGAGGCCCTTCACTGCGCATTTTACCCCGGAGTAGAAATAAAAATAGAAGAAATTAGTAAATAGGAAATGAAAGGACTGACTCGTAATATATTGTAAGCGTCTGTAGAGATTGCATGCTTTTGCCGTACTTTCCTCTTTAAAGGAGACATTTCTAAAAAAAAATTGGTAGGGCCCAAATCATAGCCGAATGATTAGAGTGCACATCACAAATGTTTTGATGCAGTGTACAACGAACTGTAATTAATTGCTAATTAACTAGCAACCTAAAGACTCACACATAATGATGTCTAATAACAAGTAAACGAGATTTAGAATGTTGGAGGCTACTGTGTTCTCTGCTGTGGGGCTATGAGTACTTTGTGTGTAAATGCTTAGTAATAAACTAGCCTAGTTTCTCCCTGCGTGACATTTCTGTTGCAAGTGACAGGTAAAAGGGACTCAATTTCTTAGAAATGTCATTGGGAACTCACGTGTGTGCATTAGTTTTCGGTGTATGGTTGATTAAATAAGTATTATCTTGCCAATTGGAAGAGTAACAGAGGGGTTCACTAGCAGCTAGCGAGACTAGCGAATTGTATCTAATTCTCAGATTATTTATTTGTGACATAAGTACGGACAAAGTCACACAGACATTCGTTCCCTTCAATAACAAAATGTTGTCAATGTTGAGTTGGGCTAAGCCAGGCAGAGAGAGAGAGAGATTTTGGTGCAAAAAGAAAGAATGTGGTGGCTGTGCGAGTGTTGAGAATGCGTTTTAATTAGTTAAAATAATTTAGTGTGTGGTGGGTGAATGAGTAGATTAGAATTATCTTCATGAATTAACTATGTAGAATAGAGAAGGACTACTCCTACATAAATATATATGGCAATAAGGCATCAGTCGATTAAAGTGAAGTGCGTCCGGGAGGTAGGGACTTTATCTCACTCTCCTTCTCCCTGAAGTGTATTCAAGTAATACTTAAATTTAGCGAGTAGTAGCTCCGATAAAGACAGCCATTCCCAATTGGGCTGGAAAAGACACGTTGTAGTGTCTTCTGCTGGTCAATTCCGTGAACGGCTCTGCTCTATCGATTCAGACTACAGAAGTACGCAAAAACATTTCTAGACTATTGACACTAAGACTTATACTGGTAATATTATTATTATTATTAATCGCTGTGCTAACACAACCTAGTACTTTACATTTGTTAACTTACATACTAAAAGAGTAAATGGAGACATGATCATAAGAGGACACCCCAAATACTTATACACACATCCAGTTCTGAGAATAAGTCTTTTAAACCTAATTGTAATAATAATATTAGTATACATATACATATATATATATATACGTACTTATATCGACAACTGAACTTGCTTCGTTTGTGGAGTGTAGAAAGCAATACAAACATAACACTACTAATACAGACGAACATAAATATAATTAATATACATAAACATACTTACTATATGATACATGCAAACAAACTATCCAAGTATTTCATTTATCACTAGCTCTAAGTATGTAATTAGATAGCTACGCTAAAATAATAAAATGAATCTCTACTATTTACTCAATAAATGCTAGCATTTTAGGAGGAATGTGAGATATTCAGATGATTTGGAGTGGATCGGATCAATGCTTCCCTGCCCTTTGTCTTCTCCCCAAATGCCTATCAACTCTATCGTATTCAGATAAATACATTTACATGAACAACAGATTATTACGGATACAATAGGATTTTGTGAAACTTCTCCAGTGAAAAAAAACTTGGTGGATACTGCTATGAATATAAAGAGGGATAGTGAAATTTAAATACTAAATAGAAACTATGTTGGAGGAATATGAAGTGGACGTGCGAGTCAACAGTGTCTACTAGCTTAAGTTAATATTGTGTATACATAAGCCTAAGGTTAACTTACTTACTTGTATTTAGTTGTACAAATAAACTAAGAACGAGTGTTGTACAAATGAAGAGGAAATCCCGAAATGTAAATAAGTGGACACAGTATATTATTGTAGCTATACATTACATATATATTAATACTAGCATGTAATTACTGCTCCCTAAACATAAGTATTCCAATTAATAAACGAGTGGAGATAACGTAGCCTAAGCTCTATGATAATGTACATGTAGCTACTTTTAACATAATATATTATGAGGTATCTATGTTATCTATGTAACTTTTAATTATGTGTACAGAGCTCCTTCTTTGGGGTATTATGATGTTATCTATTGTATCTAATGTATTGTATGATGAACGAATGTATGATATTATGTCAGATCTGCATGACAAGACAAGTAATGAATGGCAACGGCCAGCATATATGTAGCTACATATAAATCAATAAATAAATGATGAATACATACCACTACCTTAAATCTCACAACATCTTTTTCTTCTCCTCCAAAACCTCCAATCCCTGCGTCATCATGGCAAATTCATCCAAATAAACATTCTAACGTTTGGTACAAACACACATCTCCCTATTTCAACTTCTATTCACCATCAGTCTCAATACTGACAAATAATCATCCAAATTTATTCATTGAATTATCAACATACAATAAATTTCCTCGTACGATTTTCCCCTATTCCCACATGAAGTATTCCAACCTGGTCAGAAGAGCTGTCCATATCTTTTCATCATACAAATGGCATTCCCTCTTTTCACATCTAAATATCACCAAGGTTTCAAATATTTTCCTACACATTCAAGTTTCGCTTGCACTTTCACTTCAGGAAAATAAAAAAAGGGTTTGGGAAAGGCATGCAAATATTTTTATGAACTACTTTGGGAAAAAAGAAGAAATTTTACACACATTTTCATCTAAAATCCATATGAATATTTACTGGAAAAAACTGGAAAATTTTATTTTACATAAAAAGAGCGCAATTAAAATATTTAGCGACTTCTTATCTCTCATACTCAAACAGGCATTCGAAATTTTGCAAATACTTGAGTATTTCTGTGTTTCCCACTCCTACTAAACATTGGGCTTAGTTTCTTTCGCTATTATTAGCAAATATTTCCTAGCAATCAAACCGTGTTAGGAAATTATTTTGATATTTCCATTACTTCAATTTGCAGTAGTTCACACATGCTTTGTGTTATGTTCACTTCACAAAAATGAACTGATTTTATGCTGCATTTAAAATGTAGTGGTGTAAGAGCCAAGTTTTGTAACTAGTGATCGAGTGGTTACTGCAGCATTATTTGAAATCTCACCAATAGACTTCATCAGTTGATGTCATCAAACTTTTTATTGTTAAACTCAAATGTACTACGCAGATCATGATGTTCATACGTTCCACTAATGCACTTCCCATTACATAAGTCTATTTATAGACTCTTATAGAACAGGTATATGTTAATCATTGCAAATATTGTAGTGTATTTTATATCTCTATTAATATAATCTTTCATTTTCCATGAACTGGCATTAATAAAGAGCGTAAAAGATAGCTCTGTGATTTGAACAGATGAACCCAAATATCTGACAAAAGGTTCGATCTGTGTACACGGCATTGAGGGAGAAAAATGCACATAAATGAGACAGCACCTGGACTAAGAGAGACAAACCGCAATGACGCCTTATTCAATGCAAACTTTATCATGACCGTCAAGTGTGTGTGTACCTTTGATCTCTGAGCATTCTTCGTTTTATCTAATGACGATGAAAATACGTATTACTTTCAAAAGAAACGAATTTTTCTATTCTGTTACAACATTTCTTGTCTCCTTCACTACATTGCTTTGTCTTGTGAGTATATAAATAAAGCTTTTCCATCAGCATTGCCAACAACCACATTTCAGCTCCAGTTGTATTTTCTCTAACATTCGTGGAGTAGATACCTTTGCACTTTCATAAAGTAAGCTACCTGTTCATCATACAATAAATATTCTAACATTTATTAGTGATTAAAAACCTGCACTTTATCAAAAATATTTTTAAACCCCACGTGGGCATCATTTTCAAAAATTTCAGATGGCTCGTTTGACTTTAGCCCTGGGTGTCGCCCTCATTTTGGCGATGGCTGTTCAAGATTCGCATCAGTGGTATTGCGCCGGCACTGTCCTGGTAATTTCCTTTTTGATTTCCAAAAAGTGTTTATTTGGTCCTTTGCTAATAGTACGTTTTGGTTTAGAATTGCTCCATTTACGAGCAAATGTTTTCCAAAACGTGCCCGTCAGCCAATGATCCGTGCAAAGCTACCACGACCACGGCAGCACCAACCACGACCACGACAGCTACCACAACAACAGCAGCGACGACCACTACCCCTACCACAACAACCACGGCAGCAACTACAACAGCGGCGGCAGCAACTACAACAGCAGCGGCAGCAACTACAACAGCAGCAGCAGCAACTACAACCCCAGCAGCAGCAACTACAACCCCAGCAGCAGCAACGACTACACCAGCATCTGCGACAACCACCGCAGCATCCGCCACGACTACTGCTGCAGCTGCAACGACAGCCGCTAGCGCGACCACCACCGTTGCCCCCTCCTCAGCTACCATAAGTAATTTAGCAAAAATTAAACATAAATTCAGGCAATGAGTCGTCGAGTACATGGAAGGATTTCTCCGATGTTTATAACATGTTTTAAATGATTTTTCTAGCATGGGTACCTTTGGGACAACTTTTGGCTACCACTCTTGGGCAACTCTTAGCTCCACTCGGTAAAATATTTCATTTGATAACATTCTTTTTTACAATATTTGCACTATCAAGTTTGCAACCATTTTTAGGCTAACGTAATTTCATTGTACATTTAACATTAAAAGTCTTTACTTATCTTCCAGCCAATACTCAAATTGGATTCACTACCCTTGGCCAGCTCTTGGGAATTAATTCCGCCTCTCTGGGTATATAAAAATATTGCGGCACTATTAATATTGTTGTCTATTGCTATTTTGGTGGACATTTTTGCACTTTATGGCATGGAATTGAAATTGTTATATTCTAAACTTGTACTTTTGGTTTATAGGTGCTACCACTTTGGCTTCATCTTTGGGTTCCCTACTTGGGCTAACAGCAGGTACATCTAAAATATTTACTTGTCATTAAATGTCGAGAATTTAGGTATTTTCACTATACTTTCTGATTATTAACCTCTGCAGGTGCTCAACTCCAGTTCGTTCCATTGGGAACTCTTATCGGTTAAACAATGTTAAATGTCACGGAAATTAAAGTTACTATTGCATCTTTGTGAGTTAAATATAGTTTAAAATAATCATGTTTTTCTGCACCAAAATACTGTTCTATTTATTTTCATCAATGCATCATATATATTCAGCAAAACCAGTAAATTACACCGGATATTTTTAGTGGGCATACTGAAATCTTAAATTCGCCAAATAGTACATATATTAAGGAGGGGTTGACATCATTTCTAGCCCTTATTCAAGGAGAACGGCTTAATGTATACAAATAAATATTTCTGAAATCTGCTCATATTATTCGACGGCTTAGGTTTCCAATCTTTTCAAAAATAAAATTCTGTAACGGAAAAAGTTATGGTTTTTTGGAATGGGAGGAATGAATTGAAAAAATATATTTTGATTTTTAACGTTTATTTAGAAAGACAAAGTTTTAATCAAAAACCTGATTTTTTCCTCTTTTTTTGATAGTTTTTACAATTATGTACGTTGCTCAAAACTGAACAAATCTGGGCTAGAAAATTTTGCATTTGAAATTAGACTAAACGCCACTGTGGAAAAGCGACATTGAGAATGCTTATGGGAAAGTTCTAAAATTCTTGTGGCAAGTTATAATGTCTCACACAACGTTGTCAAGTACTCCTTAAGAACAGTATACTCATCAGACTCATCAACTCTCGCTATCTCATCGTCATCACAGTACACCTCAAAAATCATTACTTTGGTTTTCCAACAATATGCAATAGCATGAAAATAGAAATGATGTGTGTGATTGAGTGTGCTTAGCTTACTGTAACTCTATCACGAGACATGATCGTTAAAACGCTTTTCAACTTTCAATATTATTGCAATGGATTTTTGTATCACGCTGCTTGAGGCAGTAACTTGATAGAAACTTTGAACCCGTTAGCCCATGCGTCTGCACGAAAACTCCTGAACAGAATAAGATATTGACTTCCATCTTTATGTGCTTCAGGGGTAAACAGGAATATTTCACGGGGATTGTGAGGCACTGTGTTGAAATTAGAGTGCTTTGACCGTGTTTTATTTGTAGGTACCTACAACTACAACTAGAATGAAGTCTTAGGCGAAGTTTGTTATTGTTTTACGGTTGTAGTTATTTTTAAAATAATCTTAGAATTTAAATCAGCTGGATGAAGAGTTTATGTGGGGATTGTGCAGCCTCATCTTTTAAGGAGGAGAAAAATGTGTCACCAAGTCAAGGCCTTTACTTTCAAACTTTTTTCATGGCATACTTTGCATAAAAGTAATTGGCAAAATGCATTATCTCATTAGCTCTTTTTTCTACGTTCAGCCGTAGTTTTTGTAGGTGGGAATGGCGTAGTTACCCGAAGGCGTTGTTAAAGAAACCATTCAATCATTTATTGTGTGACAAACTGGATTAGCAAAGGAACCTTATGTTGTCATACAATCTGGTTGGCTACAGGGGCATTAGTGCTCTATATCTCCAGCCCGTTGTACATCGCCATTGACTAACTTTAGTTAACCACCATCATCCTGTAGCTAATCACGTATATTTTAACCATGGTAAATGTTAGTTAACAAGTAGATGCTTTGCAGAACTAAAGAGGAATATTTTTTGATTCAGGCTAATCCCGAAAGCCTCGTCTACCTCAACCTCAGACAAAAGCAATACATTTGTTTATAAAGTATTCCCATACACATGCACCTGTGTATACATGTGATGTTAAAAACTTTAGGACTGCACTTGTATTATTTAATTTTGTACGATGTAAGGTCAACTGTGTAGATAATAGACTAGTTTTTT
>JAAAYG020007986.1:0-12437 GCA_009936455.2 Tomocerus minor | reverse complement strand
AAACTTTAGGACTGCACTTGTATTATTTAATTTTGTACGATGTAAGGTCAACTGTGTAGATAATAGACTAGTTTTTTAAATTCAGTCCATTTTTTAAAAGTATGAGATCCCACCAGAGCTACAATACACTAAGAAAAATGGGGAACATTATGAAACTTGTCTATTTTGGATGTATTAAATGAAATAGAGAAACCATGGTATGCACAGTCAAGAATTCGTCTGGCTATTATCAGATTTCACAATTAAGAACTGCCTTCTCAAGGCTTGTCAAAGGTGTTAGAACACTGAGTCCAACGTATCAATAAAAAAATGAAAACAGAATTAGAAATCTTAAATGAAAGAAATAAGTTGAGAACTAAATCAATTAGTTTGTCTCTTCCTTCGTGTCTGTAAATGTGGAATAATATTTGTGTCTTGTCCTGACTGCTATTAATAAGATAGCTCTACAATTTTATGTTTTACACTTATCTATGTCGATGTTAAAGGTGTTAAAGTATGTGTATATGCATGTTGCTTTGCTATTTGAATAGGAATATTGTTTTCCGAAATTATTTTCTGTGTCAGGCAATTTTGATTTGTGAGAAGATGAGATGCTTCTAATAATTAATTACATGAACAGAACATACAGGTAGATGTACAGAGTTATGTGTCTCCGACTCCTTTATATTGAAGGAAGTAAAGTAGAAATTGCTTTGTCAATGTTTACAGAGAAGTGAATGCATTCATTTAGAAATCCTAGTCAATAAGAACAACCAGAATTGTTGAAATAATTTTTATTTGCTCATAGCAATTTTTGTCCCGCCGCCTAATTGTAAAATTTTTAATTGAAGATAATTATCCAATTAATATAGTTTCAGAAATAGTTCAAACATTTTGAAGAATATTTAATTAGCGAAAAGGGCAGCAATAGCTTGGATCATAGTCTGGAAACTGGCCATCGCGTCATTTGGGTTGGATGGTAAAGTTTGAGCTCCAGTAGGTAATTGAGGGAATCCTGGGATTTGGGGGAAAAGTTGGGAAAGTCCTGGAATCTGAGGCAATTGTGGAAGTCCTGGAATCTGAGGCAATTGTGGAAGTCCTGGAATCTGAGGGAATTGGGGAAGACCTGGAATCTGGGGCAATTGTGGGAGACCTGGAATCTGGGGCAATTGAGAAAGTCCTGGAATCTGAGGCAATTGTGGAAGTCCTGGAATCTGAGGGAATTGTGGAAGACCTGGAATCTGGGGCAATTGTGGAAGACCTGGAATCTGGGGCAATTGTGGAAGACCTGGAATCTGGGGCAATTGTGGAAGACCCGGAATCTGGGGCAATGCAGATAATCCTGGAATCTGGGGCAAATCAGATAGTCCTGGAATCTGGGGCAAATCAGATAGTCCTGGAATCTGGGGTAATTGTGGGAGGGCTGGCATCTGAGGTGTTGGCAATTGTGGGATGGGCAATTGTGGGATTGGCAATTGTGGGAGAGTTGGTAGTTGGAGTGATGGCAGCGATGGAAGACTTGGTAGAGAAGCGTTTACCGGAGCAGATGAATTGGCACTTGCGGGCTTAGGCAAAGTGGGCAGCAATGAAGGAAGTCCAAAAAGTCTTTGCTTTTGCACCTGGAAAATAAATTATCGTTATTAGAAAAATATTTAAATTGGCGATAAAGAGAATAAGAACTGAAATGTTTACGTTGAGTGGGCTGGCTACAACGCTGGCAGCAAAAACTGCGACAACTGCTACGAAAATCTTCATGGCAACAATCTAAATGGACTTTCGCCTGTTTCAACAGATCTGATAATCCAGAATATTGCAAGTGATTCTTTTCGAGCATCTCCTCCGAATTTATACTCCACTCTCAAGATCACAAAACCCGACCTCTTTAACACAAAGCTAACTAAAACAACCTGTTCAAACAAACTCACTCAATCAGCATTCATTTTGCATTGATCGTCTAATTTCCTCCAGTTAACTGTTAACTTAGACTATAGCATACACTGGACAAACGTATTAACTAAGTAACTAGTTATATGAGTTGAGTGCTTATACGGTTTTTACAATTTATCTGAAAGGAATTTTGACTTGCGGCTAGCAAATATTATAAACAAGAGAATTAGGTAACACAGCTAGTACTTTAGTATACATGTCATGATTATGTAGCCACAGCTTTATTTTGTATAGGATCGATATCTGGTCAAATAATGTGGCCTAGGCCAATTCAAACTAAAAGCTTAGCAAACATTTTTTCGCGATCTGTGTGTTGCACCTTTTAATTCTCATTTTAATTGTTTCTTCATTGTTTCCGACTTTTGCAGGCATATGCTAACCTATTCTTCATAGTTGGGGAAGTGTGTACGATGGTTTTTTTGTTTGATCATTCATCTGAAATTATTGTCAGCATTTACTCTACATGTTCAAACAAGTGCATTCTAGAGTAACTCATCACCCCACCACATAGTAATAAAGTCGCAATCGCACATCGCGCTGTTTCATTGCTTTATACTACAGAAGGTAACGTTGTTGACTAAGGTTGAGTGAGACAAGACTTTTAGTGTTGGCCATTTTCGGATCACACTTATATTTGTTCTGATCAACATCGTAACTTTCTAACATTTGCTTCTCCTGGCATATTTTGATAATTCAAAATGGCATAATAATAGTGATATAATGCTATTTTTAAAATGCAACTATCATGATATTGCTTACTAGCCATAATTATTAATTAGTAGCCTATACATATATGCATTTACCCGAAATAATTCAGGATGAAAAAAATATTTTTAAATAAGTTGAAGGTATATGTGTTATGGGGAGTGTATGATTTACAGAGTAGACTCACACAAACGCAAGTAGCATCCGAACTGCCTAACTACTAACTCACTATCAGCTACATTTACATACTCAGCTCCATAAAATCATCTCGTAGTCTCTTTGACGTTTAGGCACCATGGCCATCTTGAAAAGAAACACTGATACCTACAACGACTCTCTCTTAAACGATATCTCTTTAGGTAAACGACAACATGAATATTTTTATTACTTTGCCCACCAAATTAAGTCAAATAAATTTCATTTAAATAGACATCTTAGACTAAGAGGAAAATACCTACATTTATCTTTTCATGCTATACCATCAATTTTCTAGAAAATATTATATGAATGCTTGTCATTTATCTATAATGCACCTTAACGCAGGTAGTAGACATGTATGAACACTTATTATTAAGTTATTACTAAGTAAACTAGCAAGCTAATGCATGCATCTATGAGTTGAAGATATTTGTCATGTCAAAAAATGCAAATATCATTATGTTACTAATGATTACAAATTAGTAGCCAATATATATCTATGTACCCCAAATATATTAAAAAAATGGTGGAAAAATGATTTTTAAATGAGTTCAAGGTACACAAGTGTTTCATGGCGTGAAAATAGTTGAAGAAATTTTATTAAAGACCTGGTAAGTCTTGCTCAATTAATGATTAAAATCAGTCATAAAAAACATTGATAGGAATAAATAAGTTAAAATTTAGGCCTCTGTTGAAGTATAACAATAGAAATCGAGTTAAAAATAATCAGAGCCGAAAGCTCTCAAGATTACAAAGTGGTTGAGTTTCATGTAGCTGCTGCGATTCGGCGTCTGAGTTGCCATGATTAAAAGTTTAGAGACGATTAGTGTAGTTTACGGTAGTGTCAATTGGTAATTAGTCATCTTTCTTCATTTACTTTCTGGAAATACAAAAAATAATTTGAATTAGCACCTAGTTAATATTACTTAGGGTTTACTAATTGGTTTGCTAGTTTTTCAAACATATTCAGTGCAAAAATCTAGTTATTTCAATCGATAAATCATTTTTCAAGAATTTCAACTACTTAATTGTGTAACAAAAAAAAATTCAGAATAATAACAATTGTTAACTTGTTTTTATAAGTAAGAATAAGTTAAATTACCCGTAGCCACCGAAGCCGCCGCCGCCAAAAGATCCAGATCCAGAGTTGAATCCTCCTTGTCCACCTCCAATAAATCCAGAGTTGAAATTATTGCCGCCGCCGCCGAGACCGTACTGTCTTCTCTGACGAGTCAGTTCACCTGTAAATTACGAATGAAATTGTATGTTTAAAATTTTTGTTCTATTATTGTCCGTTGCTTAACTCTAAAACGATTCAGTCCAATAAGTTTGGAAACTTTGCGAGTTAACTTTTTTATAATATAGATTCAAAACTAAAGAAACTAAAATTTCGAAGCTAAAAATTATGAAATAGGTAAGATCAAATATTAATTTAAAATAACTGACCGACAGTTTCTGAGGGTGCTGCGTATGCGATGTTGAGGGCAACGAAAAGGACGGCGAAGAAAAGGAAGATTGTCTTGGTATTCATAGTGACTGTTAGTTTTCAACGGAACGTCGAAACTTGAGAGGGTAAGTCAAATCAGTGGAGATAGGAAAGTAATAACTTCAACGATAACAACAGACTGGCAATGTCTCCCAAAATTCTTCGTCTTTTTATATGGCCGTGAGGAGTATACCTTTACCATTAGACGGACACTCGGTTTAGTGAAATATTATTATCTCCTTTGAAAAGAGATGGATGAGCCTAGACAGAATTACCAAATCCGATTCTTGCATTCTAATTACGTCAGGCTTTAAAGTTAAATGCAAACATGGTGAATTATTGATATGAGCAAATGCAGTTGAACTCTTGGACTGGGGAGTTTGCTGCTTCTTAGACTTATTTTCTATTCCTGGGTAGTAGGGATTTCCAACTTGAGGTACCTACTTTACATTTCTCTTGGGATATGCTTGGGACAGCTAAACATTTTTCCTAGAACATCACATCAACTGCCTTGTAAACAAATAAGGTATGACCTACTCCTTGTCTTGGCAATTCTATTTCTGATTTAGAATACCTACAAGAAGAAAGTCATATACAGCTGAAAGTGTCTATGGTATTTCTATTTGTAATTTAGAAATATCAGCGGAAAACCATGTGAAGTGCATTTATTCTTACACACGGACGCCTTGAAATAATAATTGCGATAATTTGGATTTCCCTACACAAATTAGTTTTTTACCTAGTCGATATCATATGTGACAGGTACTGTGTGACATTTGACCAACAAGTAAATGTACTAGTAAGGTATGAGTCGCGTGGCCATATAAATAGACAGGGAACACTGGAAAAAACTGCCAGTCTGTTATCGTTGAAGTTATTACTTTCCTAACCCACTTAGTTGACCAACCGTCTCAAGTTTCTTCTCGGATTCACGTCCCGTTGAAAACTACAATCATCATGAATGCCAAGACTATCTTCCTTTTCTTCGCCGTCCTCTTTGTTGCCCTCAACATCGCCTATGCAGCCACCACAGAACATCGCGGTCAGTTTTTTGAAAATTAATTCTAATTATTAACATTTAATTCCATATCATTTCATAATTTTTAGTTCCGAATTTTAATTTTCAATTTTAGTTTTTGACACTGACGTTTTTAAAATAATAAAGTATGAATAAGTTTATTAAAAATAGTTTGGATTCATTGACATTACTAGAATTGTATGGCAGAAAATTTGATAGAACGGCATTTTAAATAATTTTTTTTTGAAATTTTCAGTTGTAGTGTCTCGTCAGAGAAGACAATTTGGACAACCCTCAGTCGTTAATGCACAGTCAACAGCAACGAATGTAGGCAACGGTGGTGTCGCTAGCTCTGTCGCCAATGCTCAAAATACTCAACAGTATCAACCAGGGTTCGGTGGGCTCGGTGGGCTCGGTGGTGGCTTCGGTGGGCTTGGTGGTGGGTACGGCCAATACGGAAATCCTTACGGCGGGTATGGGTAAGTGAACGTTTTTCATTCACCCCCATTTTAAATGGTTTAAATTATTTTTTTTTTATTAAATAAATTCCTGACAAACCCTAATATATCAAAAATTATTTTCTGAAATTTCAATTACACGAAATCTATATCTAACCACAATCTATATCTATATCTTTGTTAAAATCTAATTTTTTGACTTTACAGAAAGTAACTGCAGAATATTGACCAATTCCACTAATCAATAAATACTAACCGACTAACTTACCGGTGAGTTTAAACTTAAATTCTTAATTATGAACAAACTGGATTTTTAAAGAAAGCTAGTTAATAATTGTTATTGTTTTTCAAACAGTCTTTATTCCACAATTAGTTGAAAATCTTATGAATTGTAATTTATCGATTGAAATCAATAGATTATTATACTGAATATTTGAAAAACTACTCAAGTAATTAGTAAATCGTAGGTGATCTTAACCAAATGCTAATTTAAATTATGTTATGTGTTTGCAGGAAGTAAACGCAGAAAGATGACAACCTAATTACCAAATGACAATACCGTGAACTACGCTATTCATCTCTAAAATTTTAATCATGGCAACTCAGACGCCGAACCGCAGCAATCTACATAAAACACTATAATTTTGTAATCTTGAGTACTTTCGGCTCTGAATATTTTAAACTCTATTTCTATTATGCTTCAACAAAGGCCTAAATTTTAACTTATTCCTATCGATTTGATTTATGACTGATTTTAATCTAAATCTGTACCAGACTTACTAGGTCTCTAATAAAATCTCGTCAACTATTTTCATGTCATGTAACACTTGTGTACTTCGTTCTCATTTAAAAATCATTTTTTCATCATTTTATTGAATTATTCTAGGTAAATAGATGCATTATTAGCTATTAATTTATATTTATGGTTAGTAAGATCACGATAGTTTCATTTTTGATCATAAAAAATATTTTCAACTCATAGATAAATATTTCAACAACTCATCAATTGATTTCATAAAAACACTGCATGATTTAAAAAAAGTTGCTTCATTTAATCAATTCATTTTATCAATCCACCACATGATTTTAAGCAGCCATCTAATGACTATTATGATTTTTTATTTAATTTGACAAAATCAGATATGTATTAAGAGAATATGGACTCATATTTTTTTGGTTTTTATCTTGTAATTTTCCGTCCAGTGCTTTTCGAGTTCTGCCCTCCCGTTTGAAGTAGGAAGTAAATGAATATTGGTGACAGGGAACATTGTAGAGATTCCTCACAGAGTCCACAGTGAGGAAGGTAGAAAGAGATTGGGGCATCATTGCAGTGGTGTGTGTGCATAGTCTGATGAATAGCGCAGAGCCAGGTTCCCAAGTTCAGGATCTGGAGATTGCATGGCTAAGTGCAGCTGGGAAACTCTGGAGACGCTTTCGAGGTGGAAGAGAAGAGTTTTGCAGGGAGGCGAATGGAGGAGAGACGAACCGGGCAACTCGTTGCACTCCTGCAAATCTCTCCCGTGCGTCCTCAACTCCGAGTTTTCTGCCAGGCTCCTCTCTCCAGCAACAGGCTGCACTCTCCGCTCCGAATCTTCTGTCTCCAGTCCTCAGCCTGACTCCTCCGTGAGATCACTCACTCAACTCACTTCCCACTGTCAGCACCGTTTATCTCTCGAATCATATCTCTCTCTCTCTCTCTCTTTGTGCCATACACAAGTACATCTCACTCCAGAAATAAATACAGATTTGAAAATAGTCAGAGAGCAGAGCAAACAACATCTCCACTTAATTCCTAACTCCTGACACTTGCATACCTACTTTATTAATTAATTCTCTGGCCTTTCTAAGACATTTTCATATCATTTCCATAATATTTTCATTACTTCTGTGTACATATTTATTTAGATTTGCCAGGCAGGCATAACAAAGTGAACTCTGTTGACTCAAGTAGCATCCGAACCTCCTAACTACTAACTCACCATCAGCTACATTTACATACTCAGCTCCATAAAATCATCTCGTAGTCTCTTTGACGTTTTAGGCACCATGGGCATCTTGGAAAGAAACACGGATCCCTTCAACGACTCTCTCTTAAACGATATCCCGCAGCCACTCTCTTTAGGTAAGCGACAACATGAATATTTCTTACTTTGCCTACCAAATTAAGTCAAATAGATTTCATTTAAATAGTCATCTTAGACTAAAGGGAAAATACCTACATTTATCTTTTCATGCTATGCCATCAATTTTCTAGAAAATATCATATGAACGCTTGTCATTTATCTATAATGCACCGTTTACGCAGGTATTAGACATGTATGAACACTTATTACTAAGTTATTACTAAGTAAACTAGCAAGCTAATACATACATCTATGAGTTGAAGATATTTGTCATGTCAAAAAACGCAACTATCATGATCTTACTTACTAATGATTGCAAATTAGTAGCCAATATATATGTACCCCAAATATATCAAAAAAATGGTGAAAAAATGATTTTTAAATGAGTTCAAGGTAAACAAGTGTTTCATGGCATGAAAATAGTTGAAGAAATTTTATTAAAGACCTGGTAAGTCTTGCTCAATTAATGATTAAAATCAGTCATAAAAAACATTGATAGGAATAAATAAGTTAAAATTTAGGCCTCTGTTGAAGTATAACAATAGAAATCGAGTTAAAAATAATCAGAGCCGAAAGCTCTCAAGATTACAAAGTGGTTGAGTTTCATGTAGCTGCTGCGATTCGGCGTCTGAGTTGCCATGATTAAAAGTTTAGAGACGATTAGTGTAGTTTACGGTAGTGTCAATTGGTTATTAGTCATATTTTTTCATTTACTTCCTGCAAATGCAAAGAAAGAACACAATTAATATATTTAATTAAAAACACCAAACTCACACCTTAAAACTCGATAGCTATTAGGAAATTCTTTAAATAGGCCTACATTTTTATCTGGTGCAATACAAGCTACTGCATATCACATAACGATCTAATCAAAGACTATTTGCAAAATAAAAATAATTGACAAGCTAAAAAAACACAAAAAAAATCTATGGTAAATTTGTAATTCAATGCCATTCTACTAGGTTACATTTTCCAACAACCCACTTTTAAAGTATGTCGCAAAACTTACCCATAGCCGTTGAAAAAGTGCCCAGAGCCAGAGTTAATTCCTCCTTGTCCTCCACCAATGAAACCGGTGTTGGTATTGAATTGTCTCCTCTCCCGAGTTAGTGAATCTGCAAATTGAAAAATAGACATGTTTTAAAATTTGATTCATTTCAAAATTAGATCCTTAATTGGGGTACAAAAAACACTTAAAACGAAATAAATACTGTCAACTAAATAATAAAAATTTCTGGAAACAGATAGAATTAAATCATGAAATGGATTGAAAAAGCTTTTGAAATCAGGGGGAATTAAATTTTTGTAAATTTCAATTATTACTAAAATATAAATTAGAGAAACTGACCGTCTGAGGTTGCTGCAAAGGCAATGTTGAGGGCAACAAAAAGGACGGCAAAGAAAAGGAAGATGGTCTTGGTATTCATAATTATTAGTTTGTGTTTTACGGAATGTGAATCCGAGTAATTGTGACGGGTAGTCAAATAAGTTTTTTAGGAAAGTAATAACTTCAACGATAACAACAGACTGGCAATATGTTTTACTGCTCCCTGGCCTTTTATATGGTCAAGGCACTATAACCTTTACGAATACATCTACTCCGTTGGTAAAATGTCATAAATAGCGTAGCTGTCACACATGATATCGGTTAGGCTAAAAAACTAATTTGTATAGGGAAAATCCAGATTAGTGTCTACGATTACCTGTGCTCTTTGTACAGATAAATGCAAACATGGAGAATTATTGACATGAGTCACATGAGGAGTAATGCAGTAGCAGTAGTAGTTGTTAGTTTAGAATTCTATAAGTTCCGGCACAGTTTCTATTTCTGGCAGTTGCATGGGAATTCCAAGTGCATGTACTTTTTATTCCCATTGGAATACAGCATGAAGATTTGGTTGTTAAAATTCCATATACAGAAACTGGTAGTCACAAATGTTTTCTAGAGTTTTGGGGTAGACAGAACACGTCACTGTATCAGTTATGACTTACGCACTATAGCAATCCTAAATCCAGAAATATAGATATGTGGCCACCACGGCCAGAAAACATTCATCTAAACTTCATTACTAGATAGAACTGATGTAGGTGCTATCTGCATAAAGGTCGCTCTGTGCAGAGCTGAAAGAGTCGTCGCATTGTCGAAAATATTCTTCTCAAACGTTTTACCTATTAGTGTCATTGCTCCCTATCCAGCCTTATCAAGCTGTAGAAATATGCAAATATAGGGCACTGTGCTGTGTATTCCCAATGAAATTTATGTCAATAATTCTTAATGTACAATATTCAATGCAAATTCCTTGGAATTCTATTAAAAACTTTGACATGGGTTGGAATTTCCATGAGAGCTTCTAAGAAACTCTACGATGATAATGAAATTATTGGAGATAGAACGGAAACGCTTAAATTTGTCGCCAAATAAGATTAATTTATCTACCTGTGCAGTGCAGTGAAAGTTTCTTTCCTAAAATTAAAATAGGGGTAATACACAACAATAGCCTATATACGGAAAGGATTAGTTATTTTTTATGTATTTTATATTCCTAATTTTAATCTATTAAAGGATATAAAAAAACTGGCAAGCTATCTACAGATTATCTTCATATTTAGCTCAGCTTTTTAGGTTTCTTGTGCGTATAAATATTTAATTGGTGCAACCATTTGCATAGAGGTAGTTGCTATAGCTGGAAACATTAATGTTATGCCTTAATTTAGTGATGCCCTAAGGTATGCATAAAAATTGTGGCTTATTTCTGTACTAGGTGAGCAAGGTCTTGATGGTGACAAATTGGGGAACGAGGGGAACGGCAGCGACAGCGAGGGCCAAGGCTCCGCGGGCTACTTGGTCGTAGGAGTTGGTACGATTTGTCTGGTGGCTGTCGCCCTTCTGGCTGCTGCACTGCGCTGCTTCAACTCGTGGAAGTGGCCGACTTACCAGCGACAGAAGGATGACGATGACACGGCTTCAAACAAAGCCAACATCCGCATCAGCCACTCTCTTCCCGATCTCACTCAGGACATATCAAAACATGAATACATCCAGGAAGTTAAAGAAAAGAAGATTCACAAGGTAAATCCTATTTCCCCTGTAAGAACCATTAGCTAAAGCCGACCTTGACTGCATTCCAGTCTCCAAATTCAAAACCCAAAAATCCCTTCTTCCCACTACTCATGCACTTAGTTACAAGGTAGACATTAGTTTCGTCTATTATTCGCTATGTGGTCCATCTCTCGCTTATTCTCATCTTCATAGAACATTAATGGCCTTAAAATATGTGGGAAAATGGAATCCAACCAATACATCTATTAACCTATCATATACATTACATTATTATTATTTTTCCTGTGGCATACTAACTGCCATCAGATGCACTATAATATCCCCCTCCAATATTCAAGCACATTTGGTTTCGAACTGTATTATATCATTTTGCAGTAATAATACTACAGAGAGGGGAATTTCAATTTCATGCAACCTCCAAATTACAATTAATTTACAAATTGATTGTGAGTGGGCAATCACATGTATTGGCCACAACTTATTTTTGATGAAAGCTACTTTGTAGAAAATGGAAATGTGTGCCTAAAGATGTAGATTGAGTCTTGTATGTTATCTGGTCGTCCTTGCAGGTTCTCCGTCAAACGACTCTGCCCACTGTTCCAAGTCGACTTCAAAGCTTCCATCGTCAATTGTCACAGAAATTGGAAAACAGCAAAGAGGATTTCGTGGCCCGCTCTCTTGAACGTCAATCTCTTCGACGCCGCACTGAGGAATCCATCGGTCTTATTGAAGTAAATCTCTTTTTTTTGCATAGACAAATGCTTTTAGGCTAATTTGTTACAAATCGCTTCCCTACTCACCACTCACAAAGTGCACTTGCAATAGATTATAAATCTTTCCATGTCCCAAGTGTAATGATATCCAGAGGTAGATATCCAGCTATATTTGCGATAGTGGAGAACATAATATATCACTCGCCTTCTAATTCCACTCCGATGCCTATTCATGTGCTTTTACATAAATGCTATGGCGGGAGTCGTATGGGGATCTATTGTCGGCGTCTGTTTCTCTTCCACACAGCTCATACTAATCTCAAGTTAAATGCCTGTGTTCTTCTACGGCTAATTATAAATTCATGTTTCATATTGCTTTCTGTTCGTAAAGAGCAGCCCTGAAAAGCTTAGGCATAATTTCTCCGTTCCATTAAAGACTAATGTATCCTGTACCTACTTTACATATTCCGGTCTTGGCCAAATGCAAATAATATTTGCACTAATCTGGAGTATCTTGACGGATTTATTCTCGTTCTATAGTGTACCTATCGCACACCGTCTGACTTATTTACTTAAACGTAACGTTATACCAGTAAAACTTATGTATTTATGGTTGAATACTGTTTCAGCTAGCTAACATATGTAGAACATACACATCATATCCGTCATAAACAAGGAGCGGATATGTATTTTCCTAAAATCTCGAAATATGTATTTAAATATGCGCTAAAAATCGCTAAAATATTCAC
>JAAAYG020007975.1:0-25693 GCA_009936455.2 Tomocerus minor | reverse complement strand
AAAATATCAAAAGCTGCAATAAAATATTAGAAACTGCTATAAAATATTAGAAACTGCTATAAAATATTAGAAACTGCCATAAAGTATTAGAAACTGCTATAAAATATTAGAAACTGCCATAAAGTATTAGAAACTGCTATAAAATCTTAGAAAATGCTATAAAATCTTAGAAACTGATATAAAATATTAGAAACTGCTATAAAATATTAGAATCCTTTCTAAAATATTAGAAACTGCTCTAAAATATTTGAAACTGCTCTAAAAAATTAGAAACTACTCTAAAATATTAGAAACTGCTATAAAATATTAGAGGCTGCCCAAAGATTTTTCTTTACGAATTATGATAATGAGAGTTATTGCTACGGACTGCAATTTTGTCATTAAAGTCATTTCCCTATGTGTGTAAATTTTTCTCTAAAGCTGTGTACAGGGTAGCCTCCACTAGGGCGAGCTTTCCGTTACGGCTTGCCGTTAGTTTTTTATTATGTCAATGTTTTCTTTGGTTGTCCCTCTGGAGTTTTGACTTTGAATGAAAGAAGGTAATTTAAAACGATGACAAAAACTATATATGACAATAAATATGACAAAATAATAAAGCGCGAGACTTGAGCCAATGACAATAGAATGCCAACCTTTGGTTAACATAGTACAATGAGCAAGAGGATAATATTACATTTGTGTTGCTGACAATTTATTTTTCGTTTCATTTTTACTCTACTTTCTTTAGTGAGCATTGTCAACTTTAATTGGATAATCTGTTGAATAACTAAATTGTAACAAATATTTAAGTAGTACAATTACTTTCTTAAATTATATAGAATATCTTTTCTGGTAGCGTCTTTAATTTCCAATGCCATATGTAACGATACACAACATACTTTGTTAAAGTGGATGTAATACTATAATAACCCATAGGAATAAGCAAAAAATCGATTTAACAATGGTAACTGAATAACAGTTCGAGGCTAGTCCCTAGTGTACATATCAAGGCATCATATTACATTATTGTAATCATCCTCTACATTACAATTCCATCCGGGAGTATTCAGTAAATAGAATGAATGTTGCATCCAATGTCTGATAGTCGCCATTTGGCAAATGGCGACTGATTCCTTCACAAATCTTTACTTAGTTTATTTGTTGAAGGAGTTTTCAATTATTTCTTACGTCGAAAACGTTTCACTGAAGATGAAAAGGGTCCAAATTTATTTATTGTAAATAAATTTAAAGAGAAGTTGTGATCTTGCTATTTATTAGATTTAAATCCAAAGCATAATTTACTATTTTATGTGTGTATAACTTTTGTACTAGATTTTAAATTCCTCGAAGGACATTATTATTAGTTTATAGAAAGTAGAAGCTGTGCAAATAAATGCATAAGTAATAAGCGAAGGAAAGTAGGAAGGGAAAGGGAATCCATTTTAGTCACGTTTGGAGTTAGGAAGAAGGGTTGTGAGAGCGGAAAAACAAAAGAGGGGAAATGAACCGGGTATTGTTGCAACTTGCAAATGTGGAGATAACTAAAAGGAGCAGAGGCGAGGAGTGGAGGGGGCTAGACTGAAGCCCCGGAGCTGAGAAGCTCACCCTTTCGATGTCTAGCGGAAAAGATAGAATTTGAAGCGTTCATAATTATTCATAGAAATGAACAGAAATGACGTAGGGTACAGGTATCCTGGGAACGAAGAATTGATCGGTCACCTCCAACTGGGCTCCATGTACTCCAGGTTCTGTTGATTGTATTTCCAGGGATTATTAAGAACGTTATTATTGTATGTAGGGAAATAGGGCCGGTAATTTTATACAGGGAATAGCTCCTAATAAATATAGTCTACACAATAGTAAAGCTTTGAGTAGGAAAATTCCAAGCGCTAGCAATGACGAGAAACGTGACTTGTGTGAAAGTTGTAAGATTCCTGATTACATTTCCACAGTGAGTCTCAATGGATTTATTTTGCTTTCTCTCAATCTCTTCCACACTCTGCAATGTTAGCATTTGTTTTGATATTTCTAACGCCTGCGATAAATATAGTCGGAGAGAGCCTCGCTCCCCATAAAAGACTTTTATGTATTCCTGTAGAAAAGTTGCAAAAATGAACATTAAGTCATTATATACATTTCTTCTATGTCAATTACAAGTTTCAGACTAGCAATATAATGATGAATTGACAAGATAACAAAGGGAATTGTGATATTTTATTTGCATAGACTCGAGGTGAATGAAACTTATAATAATGATCCTTGTTTTTTTATCTGAGAAAATAAAATACGTGCCGCTAAAAATTTACGAGGCAGAGCAAATGTAATTTTGGACAAGGTGTATGTAATATGATTAGTACATTGTAAATTCTGTCGAGGAGAGACAGTAAGCAAGCGCCAGATGAAAACATTTGTAATAAAGGGGAAAGGAAATCTATCTGCAATAGCAAACAGACTTGACGTTAACAAACAAACTACACGGATTCATTTGCTTCAGCTCGCTTTGAATTGATCAATCGATTGTTTCTTCATGTATCTAGCTACCTATCCATGAATGCAATGTAACACCAAACGAATCCAAGGCACACAGAAACAAGAGCAAAGGGAAGCGTAGACAACCAACATGAAAGCTATGACAAAATTCAACGAAATTCGTTCGATTGCGATAGTAGAAAGTATAATGCGCGCATTGTCATTCCCTCTTTTATTTCTGCCCTATAGCTGCATTAACTCACGCATTTATTTCTTCACTGGCCATACAAATAGGTAGGGCATGGGAGTCCTGCAGGCATCTTCTCATCATTCCCTTATTTTATTTTACTCCCTTGATTATCCCAATAATATTTGCGAGCTTTTGTACCGCGCCTGTGGCAAGTAGTATTTTCATTAAGGCTCACTTTCCCCTAACCTTTCTAAATCTTAATTCCAACTGAACAATTAAATCTTCATCTGACAATAATTACAACTGCAGTAATAGTAGTAACTAATACTTGGAGACATTATAATTTAATATAAATAACATGTTATGCAGATACGCAACAGAAATGGATATGGTCAATGGTAGAATATTTCAAGTTTACATCTCCAGTAATTATATTTTACAAGCAAATTACATTTAGATGCTTTTAATGGACTACATTAATTTGACGCTCACATATAAACATAAAACTTGAATGGAAAACAAATTATGCCAATAAGTATGTAACCTAATAGAAAACATTGAACAGGAACCCACCCAGTATATAGTACATACAGTCTGGAATGGTTACTATGTAGGCTTATGTCAAAAATTGATGTTCTAACTGGCAATGAATAGCACGAATTTAATTTTTTAGTGCCAGGAGCAAACACGTCTGTAAAATTGGACTGATAGGTTTACTTGCAGGGAAAACCCGGGAGGTTATAGTATTGTGTTACCTTGTTCTACATTGCAATTAACCTGCAGATATTCTATACTTTGGCTAGGTACTTGACACACGACTTTCACTAAAATAACACATACACCACAATATTCTGGCATTCTGGCTACATGTCCAGTAAACTTGTACACCATGAAAATTACTAAATAATATATGTTTATTTGAACCTGGCAAGTCAGTATATTATATATATGTGGAATAAAAAGTCAGTGAACGCTTGAATATTTCATAACCTAATTTTTTGTAAAATGTGGATTTAATTTGATAATAATAGACTTTGGGTGGACGTCGATCATTTATTGACTTTCATATGCATGAAAGATAGATAATCAATACTTTTGCGGACTTGTAATTATATAAACATCAACTATTATTCCTAAATTTCACTTTCACTTGCTGTAAATTATATTTTTACTGACACGAAGCATTAGAGGTGAGTAATTAGTTAAGAATTATTATTAATTATACTTTTCAGCCTAACTCTCACTGTCATTAGATTTTTTTCAATTATGATTTCCATGTCCGATGTTCTAAATAAACTCATATACTGACCTAAAATCAAAGAATTTCAAAACGTGTTAAGGAAACATGAGTGTTTTACATAAAAAGAGTCAAATTACTAATAAATTACAATTTAGTTATATACTTACTATGAATACTTTTTTTTACATGTATGATTACTTTGTAATCAAATTTTCTTTAAAAATAATCAACAAATGGTAAACAAGTGTTGACACTCAAATAAAAGTTTCAAACTCCTTTAAATGCAATAATTTCATAATGGTATGTATCTTTGAGTGATACGTACAATGTCCCAAATCCAGAGAAGACAAGAATTGAAAGAAAGTCGAGGACTAGGTACCTACTTAATTACTTTTAGAAATATTGTGTTCGTGTAGTTCTTTGAAAACAAATGAATAAATGAGTAAATTCAGAAAATTGTGTTAAATTATTTATGGACGATGAAAGTTTGTTTGTGACACTATCATTACGAAACATCTGTCTCTGTTGCTAATTAAATAGCATTTATGAAAAAAATGGAAATAGTATATTTTCCTTTCTTTATTTGGAAATAGTGGGGAATATATGCTGGAAATTTTCCAGATTAATTTTGCAACCGTGATGACGATATGCTTTTATTTTTGGACCATTAAACCATTATTTATCTCTTTGTCAGCACAAATACAGTTTATTTGCTGGCTGAATGCATTGATAGTTTAAAAAAAGAGTTTTTGTATTTGTCTGTAGGTTTATGGTGGAGTTAAGGAAAATTAAATATTTTATTTCTCCGGAAATTCTTCTTATCAACTATTTATAGTGTTTGGTTGTGATGTAAAAAAAATGGAGAGGTGTAAATGGATGGTAGACAGTATCATTTAATGTAGTGATAAAGATGGGATTTTAATGGTGGGTTTTTGTGAGGAGGACGAGTATCCTGAATTACGTAAAGCAGTGTTAATAATCTAGCACTTAATGATAATAAAAGTTGAAGGATGGAGTAGCTGATTAACAATGGTGGATTGTAATTGTGTCTTGAGAAGTATTATTTGAAGGTAGTTAGGTAGTTTGTTTTAACTGCCGCCTACGTAATTTCCATTCCATGCAGATTTCCATTTGGTGTGCGTCTTTTTCTTATTTTTTTGTTGCAAGATAAGAATAGAAGGGAAGTATTCAACAATGTGTATTTATAGCAGTAACTGTTATTTCATAGGCTACTAAGTTAACTATAGAGATATTATTACGTACACAGCTTGGATTATCGTCAATTTGAGTGAGTTGCTTTGACTTTGGATCTTATGCGTACTTGTTACGTGTCTGTGGAGCAGGTTTGCATTATGGGATGTTGGGATGGAAATAGATGGATCAGTTTTGAAGGAGCTATACCTTTGAGAGCTCTCTTGTCATGTTCCTGTCTCATTCATTGTGACATAAACAGTATTTTACCTATCCCCCGCATTTTTAGCAGTACTCGTGCCTACGTAACACAAAGAAGTTTTATTTGACTACATGTGAATAAGTTACATAAATAAGTGCGCACTAAAGTTATGCACAAAATCTCGGGCTTTTGACTTTATACAAAACAATATGACAATATAACAAATAGATAATAGGTATCTGTGACTAGTTTACAATTTTCAAGAAGTGTATGCCACTTTAATTATTGTCAGGATGTGGTTTAATTATGTCTTGATGTAAATTCGTATTGAGTACACATAACTATCTACATTACAATATGCACGCGTTTTGTTACGGGCAACATTATATTATGCTACATGGTTGACGTAGCTAAAAAAGAAACCGAACCGACCGAAGTGATAAGAACTCCTTTTCAGTTTCACTCATCTCATCTCCTTTTTTTCTAGTCATGCACTCCTTTTATTATTCTCAGTCTTGAAAACATGTGCAACTTCTTAGTAAGTTTTTAAAGTAGGCGTCATTCCATAAACTCGTTACTTACTCACAGTTAACTACGATTTATATTACGTGTCCGACCAATAAGAACATTGACTAACCCATATAATTCTCTATCTACACACACACACATATATATGTATACTTATATCAGTAATAACTACCTTTAATATTTAAAAAGAATATATAGAAATAGTTCGACGAGAAGCAGAGAGTATCTGAGTATTTAAACAAAGATTGTGAGAAATGCAAGAAACATGAAATGATATCGAAAGAAAGAAGTTATTTAAGAGATTCTGTATAACTTGAGTATAAATATAAAGAGAGCCGTATAAATTTATGAATTGCAATTAAGAAGGATCTTTTGGTTAATAGGCATGTGGTGTACCTTGTGTTCATAACAAAATAAGTTTCCAGCCTGTTATTCCCACATTTAATGGTGACAGTCTTCCTAATTCTAAAAGACAATACTCTACACATGCCAAAATAAAGTAAGTCAACTATTTATATTTGAAGGAAACTGACAGCGCCAGTTGTGTTTAGTCGCATGTGTATTTTAGGTTCACATCTTTTACAGAATTTGACTGTTTGACACTCGAGAATCAACTCGCCAATTCTTCTCACTCCCAAACAACATCTTCCTTAGAACAACAATCATTTTTCAAAGCCATTACATTTTATTACTCCTTTCCATATCTTAGTTTATGCATGGCTAAGACATATTTTATAACGTCAATGATAATTATAATGATGATAGCTATCATCTCATAGCCCTCATTCACTCTTCTTAACCTCCAAGCACCAAATCTTTGTTTTAACTACAATTTTTGAGGGCTTCCTTTAAGCGAGTAATAATCTTTTGTCTCTATTTATAATGCACAGTGACTAACTGAAATGTGCTGGGATATATAACAGTTATCTTCAAACATTGTTCATTTGAAACGTAATCATAACTCTCCAATTGCATTAATATAAGCATAGGTTAACAACTTTTAGTTCATAGTTCAGGGTAATATCATAAGAATGCACATAAATCTGATATGGCACTAATTTAGCATTGTTCGTTTCTTCCAAGAGAATCAGCTCAGCAAACAAAGTCAACTAATAAAATGATGTCCTAGAATTTTGCAAACACTACAAACTAACAAGTAGAATATTAATGTTGAATTTTAGTTGTGAGTTTATGAGTGTGTTTTATATGTCCCCATCACAAAATGCCATTTCCTCATCTTATTTTACATCTCAGCTCTCTTTCAGAGTTCGAGAACGAAAACCAAACTTAGATTACTAAATAGATTAGTAATTTATTATTAGTGTCGTCACACGGCTTTACTGTCTAGACACGTAGCTACTCAAGAGACTACAAAACAAATAGAAACGCAGAATTTTCATCAAAGACTAGATGGGAATGTAGATGAGACAGACGAGACATGATCAAAATTTGATAGCTCTGTTTGTGCTTACCAACTAGGATTTGTTTTCTGACTTCAGCTCCCTGATTCCTAACATCTTCTTTTCTTTCACTCTTAATGACATTGCCATTTCCTTCTGCTCACACTTATTGAGAAGCCCATTTGGGAATTTACTTCATTTTACATTTTCCTTTATGGCACTCTCGTCAACCAAATACATTTCATCTAAAGACAAAAGAAAGAACTATACCTGATGTCCTCGACTTCATTAACTTGCTAATACTACAATGACTTGAATACTGAATAACGAATAAATGCAAATACGACAATATGATATGGCGGAAGAACCCCCAGTGAAAATACAGCTCAATGTGAATAATAAAGACTGGCCAGAATTCAAGTAGATCTTTTGCTACAAAAGATCTACTTGAATTAGCTACTAGTCAATTTAATATTTTTCGACGGCTTATATTTCAAAACCTTTATTGTAATTGTAGCTACAATAGTTTTCATATTATAAGTTATTGCGTACTTAACCGTCATAGGTTGTTACTTTGATACCCAGTCAAACTTGTCATCTTTTGTTGGCTTTCTCTGCTACTGACTATTTCGGAGAATGCATTTTTGTTGAGTGGGTAAGGTTTTTTTTGTTACGATGTCAATCACGATAGCATTCAACTAGTTTCAAATGCTGTAGTGCTTTAGAAAAGCGTAACAGACCTAACAGATATCCGATATTATACAACAAAAGATACAAAATAAGCATTTTTGCAAAAAAATACGAAACATTTACAAATGTCAAAGGTCGAAGATTACAAATTCAATTTTCTTCAGTTAAAAAAGGTGGGCAGCGTTGATTGACACAATTTCTAGGGGGTGCATTAACTTTTCAGCTAACATTCTTTCTATTGTGCGACGTTTTAACCGCGGTTGATTTCCTTTCAATTGTGTGCCCAGCAAGGGTAATATAATTGATGGGCAACGTATATATATTGCGTATGTAATGTGTGAATGAGTACACATAGAGGTATGGAATGGGCAAATTTTGTGCAGTGCTAATTACTGTTTGATGTTAACTGCTAATGTAGTCATTTCATTTCCCTATGTATCAAGCTAATTTAGTTTATCAATAATAAAGTTTGTGCTTGACGTTGGCTTCTGCTCCCACCGACACATTGTTTAAGTTTCAACTTTGGAGAAATAATGGAGGGCTTGGGTTTGCGGAAGACAGAATGGCTATTAATACATTACAATGTAATTTTATGTCGCATTTCACGTGAATATTAGCAAGGAACAATGGCCGAGCTACCATTGTCTAAGTTTAAGTAGGCACCTCGTAAAAAGTCAGTGCACGTCGGAAAAGCCAATAGCTGAGTATTGTCCGCCTATGAATCATGCAACTCGGCTCCGTGTCTTAGTTACGGCATTATTGACAACAAAACAAAACGTAAACTGGATTGTAATCTCAACTTGACTTGCCAGGCAACACAGTTGGATGGCCAAACAATTTCCAGACTGCAAATAAATTTACTTGACACAAATTACGCAAACACACCTGCAGAGGTATTATTAAATCCATTAATAAAGCCATCTTTATTTTAACCATTTGAAACTAATAGAGAAATATACGGCATTGGAGACAGTGTCAACATATGGAATAATTAACCAGCTGTAAGTTGTGGACAGATATTGTTCTAAATAATATTTACACTTCACTAATGGATTTCTGTTGCCTCTCTGTACAAGTATCTGCGACATAAGTGACAAAATGGGATATTTATTACGTAATTGTTGTTACAAGATAAGGAAACTTTCTCTTTGTGCCGGTGAAAGTAAGCGTCACGTTATGGTTAAAGGTTTCGTTGTTTATTAGTAAGCAAGTGGAAACATATATGCTATAGCCACCTACCTACTCAAATTTATTTAATCATTTGTTCATTTTAATGCGCTTTAATTGACACATGGACGAGAAAAAATCTCGTTAATTAAATTGGGAACTTGATTAAGAAATTACACTAAATGATGTTTGTAATAAAATAGTAACACATTCTATCCAAATTCAGAGTACAGAAACGGGTTTAAATTATGCTAATTGCCATTTTGAATGATTTCAGATGGGGACAGCTATGAATGGCAATAAAATATTCCAACTAAAATCTGACTAACTCCTTCGTTAAGAAAAGTGAAGAAGAACAACAGAGAAATCGTCTTATTTTCAATGTTTTCAGTCATCAACTCATCAGTGATTTATTGTGCAAATAGGCTAATTTAATAAAAGAAAAATAAGAAATTATGGCAGCTCAGCAGTTCAATCTTCGATGGAATAATCATACAAATAATTTAATTCAGGTTCGCAGTCTCAAATTCTACCTAAATTCTAAGCTAATTGAAATTTTGCTAGGATTATCTCGAAAACAACTATTCTGATGTTATTGAAATTGCTTCATTCTCTTTTAGGTGTTCGCAGATCAATTTGAAAGGGAACAACTAGTCGATGTCACAGTAACATGTCAAGGGAAATTCATTAAAGCGCATAAAATTGTACTAGGAGCATGCAGTCCATATTTCCAGGTAATTACTTAACTTTTCTTGTACCTTATAATATAAGAGTTGCTAATTATATGAGTGCCTTGTCTTTTTGTATAAAAGGAAATATTTGATCGGCATGGCTCTACACCCCATCCTGTGATTATAATGAATGGCGTAAAATATGATGATATTCGGGCAATCATAGAATTCATGTACAGAGGGGAAGTCAAGGTAAATATTCAGCTTTTTAATATCCGCATTGCCATTCAAATCTCATGTACCGGTGCAATTATATTTGAAAAGGAAAAATGCCTAATTGCAATTGTCTTTCGAGTAGTTAGGAAACTTGATACAAATTAAACAAGGAACAAACGTGACTCAGGAAACTCCATGGTTTATTGATTTTTGTATGAATGAGAAATTCGGGTTAAAGCCATGAAGTATTGAGGATTAGGCTTTAAAGCCGTAGAACAATTTAGTCTTTTTATTTCTTATACAAAAGTCAAATTATAAGTATCTACATAAAACAAAACGACAAGGGAAAGTATAATTGATTCACCCTTTTCTTTTTCATTTGATATCCTCTTTGGTTTTACCATTACACTCTTAAGGATTCAGTTTTAATAAAGACACTAAGATGTACTGCAGATGACTTTGTTCCAATTACACTTTAAATTAATCTACATCCATTATTTTGCAATTCGTATTAATTTCAGCAGTAATTTGTGAATTTGTACGTAAAAGGATGTTGTGCAGAAAAATAGCGTCAGTCGAACATTGTAGTTTGACGCACATAAAAACCAAGTACATATTGGCACCAAGACAGAAGGCAAAACACTCGAAAGGAGTAAAGGATTACGATGATTCCCATGGCTGTAATAAACTACGATGAAGAGGAAAGAGCTGACCATATTTGTAGAGCCCTAAATGGAGCTATTATTGTCAATTGTAATAAACTAGGAACTCCTACAGGATCCCTGTTTCTACGCAATAATGCAAATGTAAACAAGAACATTTGTGTCAAGCTAACTACCCTTTGGTTGTTTTGTAGGTTTCTGAGGGTGATTTAGAGAGTCTATTATCCACGGCAGAGAATCTTCAAGTGAAGGGCCTATCTAACGTTAGGGCGACAAGGCCAGGTCAAGGTCAGTCATCTCCTCCTCCAGCATTGATCAATGCCTCCAGCGTTAATAGCACCACCAACGGTTGTTTAAACAGTAGCCACAGTTGCAACAATAGCAATAGTAGTTGCAGTAGCAGCTGCACCATCAACAGCAATGGAAGTACTACTCAAAACATTTGTCTGTCTACTAAATCAGATCTGGTTAGTAATTAGACTGCTTATCAACCTATGACATTATCATAATATTATCTCCAACCACGTCTTTAAACATACGCTTCTTTTCTAAAGTAAATGTAAATCCCTTTCATCAAACTCCTTTTCATGGTGGGGCAATCCAAAATATTTTCTACTTGTCTATTAATCCTTTTGCAGAATTAGTTTTGATTTACCTACATGACTTATGGATAATAGCGGTGCTATCTTTGATATAGCCAATTGAACTGATCTCAATTCTTGTAATTTATGGGTCTCTATATTGCCACGTTAATAGCCAATTTCATTTTATGTTACGTCATTGACAGACGCTAATTAAATTTTCATTTAATTAATTTAACAAATTTTTTATATTTTGATTTTGATAAACTGCAAATGAAGTTGCAAATGATTTTCCATGGATGTATGTGATAATTGAGATTTGTGTATGTAGGTAAACGCAGCTTGCAGCTCACAGGCAGATCATCCTGAAAGTAGTACTACTAACACTCATCCCGGCACACCACTCCATCTTAGAAGGAAACGGGCTCGAACAAATGCAAATAAGGAGGTACGTTAATTAATTGTCATTGGAGGGAATATTTTTTGATTGGGGTGCTGTAGAGCATATTGTTGTGGTTTCATGTGGCTAATGAAGTGTGTTTGTAAATTTCAAAGGAGAACAACAGTGTGGAGACGAATCATACTCAACGAAATGAAACTCATGTAAGCAAAAGTAACTTGCAGTCAACGTTTCCTGCTGATGATGACACAAATGATGATCTGCCCATGACGATCAAAATTGACCCTCCTTTCATTCGAGATATTGATGAGGAGGAGGAGACTGAATGGGAGGGAGCCCAGCCTCATAAAGACTCAGTATGTCATCTTCCATCCTCTCTCGCTCCTTGTCTTCAACAAACAGCCACTAACCCAGTTCAATTGCCTTAAGTTCTGCCAGTTAATGCCATTCCTTGCACTAACCGTGTATCATCAACAGGAATTACTTTCTTGTTGAACAAATGCCCTGAATACAGCCCCGCTTACCCACAATCACCCTGCAACAACCGGAGTAACTATCTACCTGAGAATTAATCTCCTTTCGATCGGGGATTTTCTTTTAACTTCCAATTTATTTCCTTTCATGTCTTATGTCTCCTAATTATTTCCATGACATACACAATCTAATTATTAAATAAAAAGGAATTCCTTTTGTCTTCTGCTTTTTGCATGGAATGTCTCGTGTTTTAATAACAGTGTACCTAGTCGTTTCTAGAGTAAGCACTATTTGGAATCTCTAAAATAATTGATGAGCTTTGCCTCCTACTTCGACTAATCGTCTCATTTTCATTTTATTTGCTCTTAATTTTTTTGGTGGAAGTATTGAAGGTATTCTTCTGGGTTCTATCTTTCTAGGAAACTTGTGACGGGATTCAGGAAGAGAAAGGTCAGTAGTTTCTGCATACAATAAATTGGTCGCTAAGCGCTCAAATTAGGTAAATTGTAAATATAATGTTCTAAAGAATTTTATAAACCTGACATCGGATTCAGATTTAAAATTCAGAGCTAAAGAAAGAGCGAATGTTTGGATGATCTCTTCTCTACCTATCTCTATATTTTATTTTTTCTGTTTATTTGTGCATAGAGTTTACTAACCCTCAAAGTTATCAATCGTTGCAGATCTTTACACGTAAATTTTTTAGCAAATTTAGAAATTTCATAAGCTTTTTCCTCTTCTCTTCTCTCGCTGCACATTTTTACGACACTAACTAATAATTCGTCTCAAATACTAAAAATGGTACAAAGCAAAGTATAAAATAAGCCTTTCATATTTTATATTGTCATCTGCAATTTCAAAAGTCAAATTTCCTAGCTGAATAATAAATCTTTCCCATTTTTTTTTCATGAACCGAATTGTAAAAATGTTGTTAAAAATTTACGGAGAGAGTATGTTAAGCTGTCAGAGAGCGTTAAAGTTGGACTTGGATGGGTGGGTCTATTGATTTGGTGGAGGTATAGACAATTTAGTGAAAATGGGCTCACTGGGGATGTCTGCATATGCAGCTTCGATCATGGAACCCAAGGAGAAAATACCGCGACCTCCGAATGCCTTCATGATATTCGCAAATGAATGGAGACGGAAGTTGGCCACCCAGTTCCCCAATGAAAGCAACAAGGAGATCAGCGTGCGTCTTGGAATCATGTGGAAAAATCTTTCCGGAGATTCAAAGGTTTCCTTCGTCAAAATATTATAAAATAATAATATTCTTATAATTTGTGGAGAAATATAATTGCCAGAATGTTTTTTTAAGCTTTGTGTGTATTATATTTGATGGGATTATTTAAATTTTTAGGAGGATTATTTTGCTGCCTCTCGCCAGGCAAACGAAGAACACAAAAAGAAGCATCCAGATTATTATTATAGTCCAAAGGAAGCTAGAATGCGTAAACGATGGAAAATGCAACAACAACAAGTTAGTCATTTAATGTCAACGGGTCAGTACAATCCAGTCCATCTTGTCAAAGTTTTCATTAACGAAGATGAGGGTCATTCTAAGTCTGCGTCCAACACTGCCGTACACTCTACTACAACAGCATCAACTCAATAAGTAGATTTAATTTTTTAACATTTTTTGTAAATCGGAAACAGTGTTAAACTTGTAATTTACATTACAGAGAGCAGATTCTGGATACATACACATACATAATACAGACATAATACATACATACATACTATATTCATTACATAATATACGATGATATTTTGTTGCTTGTATTGTTGAGTACTATAACCCTGTGCAACAAATCATAATATTTAAAAATCGCATAATACATTTATTCAACGAACTTGCTAATATTATCAGTCTGATGTAGAATATAACGTTAGTAGGTATTTCTAAATAATCACCTTTAGATAAACATTGCCAAATATGTTTGATCAAATATTATCATATTAAAATAGCATTTAATTACAAATGTACGGTAAGGCACTATCTCTGTTAAATCTTTAATTCAAATTCTATAAATTCGTCTGTGACATTGGTCCTTTTTCAAAATATTATGCGGAGCAATTTTTTCGCTATTAAAACTTTCCAAAATTTAATAGAAATAAAAATGCAAATATAGAAATAAATAACGCTAATATAAATAAGATACCAAATATTTTATATACATACATACAAAGAAAACTTACAATCGTACGTAAATGCAAAGTCATAGTCATAATGCACATTATTTACATTACTGTTCAACTTGAGTATGCTATATACCCAGTTACTGATTACATTTTAAACTAAATGTTTTAACGGTCTGTAGTCAAAGGGTGAAGAACTGTTTTCTTTTCTCACTCCTAATATTATGCTAATTAAAATATGAATGAGTACTTATTAATAAAGATCGTATAAATATGCTATATTGTGTAATATATCCTTAATCTGATGCAAGACTAATGTGTCCACTATATTTTAGGCAGAAAATGCAATTGGTGTTATATATAAGTCGGGAGTAAGATTCAGTTATTGCTACTGGTGTAATAATTTGTTATTAACACATCATTACATTTTTGTCGTTAAATTAATGTAAACCGGTATTTGAAAAGAAGTTGTGTGAAATTTTTCAAGTGTAAAAGAACGACTGCATATTTATGTAGCTAGTTTCGGAAATCCATTGTAAGGCATACAAATATTTAGTGGCTATTCACTTAGATAAGTATTATTTTAACCAGAAATAAATTTTTGAATGTATAAACATACGCAGGTAACTAATGTACCACATTCATTTTGCATAGAATAGTTTTACGTTTTATAATGAGAAAAAAACATGCTGTATAAATTGTTTGATGTGTTATTGTTGTCTATAATAAATCTAGATTTGTTCTGAATCGTTCCAGTAAAGAATTAAAGCATAAATAAATCCATTCAATCGTCTTCGACAGCATTACTATATAAGTTCAATGCGTAACTTTCAATTTTGCTTTTTCTAGTTAAATTATAGCATGGAAGGTCGTTTAGTAATTTTTCCTTCTGAATAAAATTAGCAAATACATATTTAAATAATTAAATATTCGGTTTCATGAATGAAAGGATGAAATAGTCATAAATGAAAGCAAAAGTGGAGGTGATTATAATAAACTGTAATTTATTCATCAAAATGGTCAAATTGTATTTGTGTCCCACAGTCACTCGTGCAATTAATTGAATGATTACCTACAAGTATCTATAATAATAAGATTAACATAATAAAGTCTTTGGTAGGCCGTTGTGTTGCCCTTTAGTGATGCTTCATGCATGATTTTGATAGTTGCTGTTGCTAAATTCTAGTTTATTCTAAACGCATTGTCCCTACTCCGCGTTCTGTCCGTATCCCACGAGTCAAAATGACGAAAATACTTTCGAGTGGTGTCTTTCTCTGTAGACTCCGTAGTTCCCTGATCTCTGCTGCCAGTGATTTGCAGGTTGCCGCCGCTGCCGCTGTTGTAGCTCGGTTGTTGTTGGTTGTACCTGCTCGTGGGCCTGTCTCCAGATCTTGTGCTCGGAGAGGAATTCGAAGGGACAACAAAATCCTCATCGTAAACTTGTTTGTCTGAGTGCTGAGTTAAAAATGGCAGTTCGAAATTTCGAGAGGAAGAAGAAACGGCAACAGCGTAGCTGGAAGCTCTGGAATTCGTTCCATGTGCGCCATTTGTAACCGAACTCGTGCTGTGGACTAATCGGTTATTGTTCCTGCCATTGGACACAGCTTGACTAAATCCGGAAGCACTGTGTGGGTAGTCATGCGATGAAAAACTGACGCTGGAGATTTGGGACGTTGCCAGATTTTCAGCAGAATTCTGCACCACGGTGTTCAGTGTATTGAATTTCTCTTGCCCTGCTGAATCCACGACATCCAATGTAATTTCCGAACATCCTCTTGGAACCACTCGCTAAAATATTAAATAAACATTATTGATAGGAGAAAGATGCTCAACTTAAAAATAGAAATGGCAGATAAATTATATTACTGATTGAAACATGATCCTCCTTCCTTTCTTTCCCACATGGCACACAACGTTTCTCAGGGATGAGGAAGAATATTCCGGTTTCAGTGTCGTGATGTGCTGTTGAGAGAATCCTTCCGTGTTGACAGGGCGTCGAGCTCCATTTCCATTATCATAGCTTTGAGCTACAAAGAAATAAGATTAATTTGTATTGCATTCTATATCTACATGACTACATTTAAGAATTGTAGAGAACCATGTCTCATTGTTAGAAAATAATAGTTACGAGGTAAGACGGTGATGGTGAAGGAGCATCTTGCTGTGTTTTCACTTGCATCTCTAGCTTCATAATTAATCAAATGTTCACCAAGAGCCATCACGGTCCCTGGTTCGTGAGATTTTTTCAACGAAGCTATTCTAACGTTGTCACTGAAATGCGGCTCAATCCATGTCACAGTTTTGGCATTCTGACCAGAGCTCAATCTTGTGGAAAAAGACTCAGGACACTCTCGTACACGAGGTCCTTCAGAGTCTAAATTAAAATACAAGTTAAAAAACCCGTCTATTTTTATATTCAATGTTTTAATAGGTAAAATTCTGTTATCCAAACAACTTACCTTTAACTTCCAGATTAAAGGAACATTCTGCAGTGTTGTTAACAGGGGCTGGTGTCCGGGCTCTAAACACAATCTGTAGTTTTCCTGGACCGATTTCTGTTTCTAGACCTTTGGCCCAAGTAGGGTCTGACGATACCTGTCTATTTATTCCAAAAATAGATTTACTACAACTGTTTCAAACATGTTAAATTGTATAAAAGTTAATATGAAATACATTTACCTCCACCAATCCACATTTGTTTGAGGCTGTGGAATAATAACATAGGCTTTATTTTGATTGGGTGGAAGTTCAACTTTAATATCATCCGGGCATTCAATCCATGGCGTTTTAAATCCTGCGAAATACAACGTTGTTAAATTTTTGCCAAATAAAAATACATTATAGCAGCATTATTATAGCATTATAAAAACATTTTAAGTAGAAGAATAAAATTGATAAAATAAATTTACTGTAAGTCAATTGGATGAAACTATTTTTGCTAGACGATTGTGTAGGAAGAATGGGGGCAGCAGTAGTGGTAGTTGTTATTGGTTTGTTGTAATATGAATACTGAGTGGGAGGAATAGCAGGAACATATGGTCGGAGTGCAGGCGACGACACAGGGAAAGAAGGAGGAGTGGTCGTAGTTGTCGTCGTAGTCGAGCGGATTGTCCCAGGTCTGTAGGCTGGCTGAGGTTTCGGCCAAACTATGGGCGGAGTAAAGGTAGGTGCTCTGGCGGGAGTTGGATATTGAATTCCAGGTCGGGACGCAGGTGGAGGCGGATAGTAAATCGGCCGTGGGGTTGTTGTTGTAGTCGTTGTTGTAGTTGGTGGTGGTGGTGTGGTTGTCGTACTAGTTGTTGTAGTTACAAAAGTTGGTCTGAATTGGAAGGAAGGTCTGCGAGCATCATAATTATTAGTGGCGGCAGGGGGCGACACTCCTGACAGGTCATTGGGCGCTAATCGCGGGATTTCATTGGAAGGCGCCGTTTCCTTTACTGGAGTCGTCTGTAGAGGGTTGCTTGGTCTCGGAGCCGCTGAATAAATGAATAGTCATCATTTCAATTTTATTTATTTTCAAGTACCTACTGAATTTTGAATCTTAATATTGAATAAATGTCATTGTATAAAAAATTTTTCCATATTTAGTGTAGATCAACATTTGAAAGTAAGTCTATGACTTTATCTAAAAGTATGATGAGAAAGTTTACCTTGACATTGTCCAGTGGTCACTCCATGCCAAGTGCCATCACTAGCGTTACAATGAAGATTGTATAACCCTTTCAGTTCAAATCCAGATCGACAGCGAAGTTCGCACATGCTCCCCGGAGAATAAGTCGTCTGTCGAAGTTTCCTCTTCAAATTTCTGCGATGTCTGAATCGGTTGGCTTGATTTCGATTGAGGGCGGTCCTGTTTCGTTTCGATGCCCAGTCTTGGAGTAGCCTCCGTTCATATTCTGTGTGTCGGTGGTGGATGCCGACAGGACTCCTGGAGCAGTACAAGTACGCAATTCCCGCCCCTCTGGGCACTGCAGGCGTAGGACAATTGTTGACCCCTGCCCCCCTGTCCACCGAAGGTGTCCCCACATTCGGCGGTCTTTGTGGCAAAAAGACGTTGGTCAAACTTGGTGGCGGGGGAGGTGGTGGCGGCGGTGTGGTGGTCGTTGTGGTGGTTGTTGTAGTAGTCGTGGACGTTGTGGTAGTCCTCAGCAAGCACCCTCTCTTGTCATCCCGAAGAATAAAACCATCGGAGCAAGAGCAATAGTAACTTCCAGCAGTGTTGATACAGTCTTGGTGACACCCGCCATTTCTTTCCAAACATTCATTGATATCTCGGCAGTTTTTCTCATTTCTACGTCAAGCAAAAAAACTTCATTATGATAAATATACTAAATAATGTGTAACAATAACAAGTTATTCATAAAAGGCCCAAAGTATTTATTTAGTCTGATAGAGTGTGACCTCACTGGCTGACTCTTTCTTTTTGTTTACGTCGCTCTTTCATGGATGCGAAAACTAAGGTTGATTACAGACTAGATGTTCTATTTCCATGCTCTATATAAGATCACATGCATTATTGGACTATGAACTTAATGTGTAACTCTTGTACCATTCTATTGTAAGAGCAATGTTTATTATCGAGATTGGAATTAGATTCCTTTGACCTTTAGTAACTTTACTATGCTTCATTTGTACAGATGCAAATAAGTATCCTGCTTCCCCAAAAATCATTATCGTACTATTTTCGCAAGCAAATAAACATTGAAAGAAGATCCTACGGTTGTAATATGGGAAAGTATGTTTGCAAATTCACCTACCTCACATCTTTATGGAATCCAGGAGGGCAGTTACAGAGATAGGAACCAGGAAGATTAACACAAGTCTGCGACGCACCACAAAATCCTAAGGAGCATTCGTCCACATCTGAAAACAAATGTAAAAATGATAATCCGTCACTAACATTGGAGGATGAGAACAAGAACTCCTTATCTCTCTCTGTCGCTGTCTGCAATAAAAAGTGAATTCGCTCAAGTTGACGCACTGACAGTCTCACTACTGTCCTCGCATTTCTTACGAGTTGAAGAGAAGGCGACAGAAAGTGAACATTATTTTGAGAATCGGCGACGATTAAAATTGACCGATCAATGACCCAGGAAAGACGCTGTGAAGCTGTTTTGCTTATCGCTACACGACATTAATTAGTTCCGTCCCAACATGTTTATTTCGTGTAATGAGAGCTTTTTCCTCGCCCATTCCGCTCTTTCTAAAGATTATCCCTGAATGACTAAATGTTAAGAAATGTGAAAGGGAAATGAAGTTACCAATGCATTCTGATTCGTCCGTTGACAACTGGTAGCCAACAGTGCATTCAATTTTATCAGGGATTTCATTGATGTGGTTCGTCTCATGCTCCTCCTCTTCCTCTGACAGATTCTCCAGTGAGTCGCTGTAGCTCCCTCGTCCGCGGTCCACGCTCACACTCTGCCTCACATCTGTCTCCAGACTGTCCTTCAAATCTTCCTCCACGCGTCCTCGCTGACGGGTATCTTCTGGAATATAATTCTCCCGCTCCGGTATCGGGTATTTGATGTCGTTGTCTGTTTCTACAGGGAGGACGGGATGTTGTGTGGGGACGGGAAGGGGAATGGACGGGCGTCGGAAATATTCTTCTTCCTCTTCCTCCTCCTCCTCCTCTTCCAAGGAGTCGGCTGTCTCTTGCGGGCGTCGGGCATTCTCGTGTCCTCTCCTCTCATCCTCCTCTGCAGTCGGCTGTTCAACGCGGACGGATTCAACAGGTCGCTCTGTCGTGCTCGTCGTTTCCCTGCTGTAATCTGTGATTTCATTTCGGCCTTCGTACTTTTCCCGCTCTTCCTCCTCCTCCTCGTCACTTCTGCCGGCGTTCTCCTCCAACACTTGCTCGTTGCCTTTCCTGTCGTGTTCCGTGTCCGTCTGCTCGGGACTCACTTCATGCCGCTCATCTACGTGCGTGTACACATGTCTGTCCAACTCATTTCTCCGCTCGGTCTCTTCCACTTCCTCAGCCTCTTCTTCTCTTGTCTCTTCTCTCGTCGCTGGTATGTCCGGGAAAGATTCGGGTTCTTCGTAGGAAGCGGGCGCGGGAGTTGTTGTTGTCGTCGTCGGTATTTCTCTTTCTCGCTCGTCCTCTTCCTGAGATTCCCGCCTGTCGTCGTAATGGTCTTCGTCTTCTTCGAATTCATCCAAGTCTGGTGGCGGTGCGGGAGTTGTGGTTGTGGTTGTCGATTCCGGGATATGCTCTTCGGGTTCTTCGGGCTCTGCTTCTTCTTCTTCTTCTTCTCTTTCAGGAATGGGTTCCGGGTATTCCTCAGCCCTCTCTGGTGGTGTGATTTCGTTCTCTTCCAGAGATTCCCTTTGTTCGTCCACTTGGTGCACTTGCCCTCGCTCCCGTTCATTTTCTTCTGGCTCGGGGATCTCCTGCTCTTCCGCTTCCTCCCTCTCTTCCTGTGCTCTGTATCTATCCAACTCTTTCCTGCCATCGTCTTCTATTTCCAGACTGGGGTTTCGTTCTTCTACATGATCTATCTCATTCTCATGCTCGTTGTGATTGTCATCGTAATTCGTTTCTTGCTCTGGCTCCACATCTTCCTCCGCCCTGGATCGTCCCCCATTCTCATCTCGACCTTCTTCTGATCCTCCCGTTCTTTCTTCAATTGTCTCATGCGTTTCCTCGTATCTCTCTCGCTCGTATTCCTCGGCGTCGGGTTCTGCTGCTTCAGTTCGTTCCGTCGGCTCAACTTCATTCTCTTCACTATTTATCTCATTGGGGCGACTAGTTTCTGGGAATTCTTCTGGCTCTTGTTCCTCCTCCACTTCTTCCCTTGCTGTCTCCTCGGACACGAATGGCTGGTGGCCTGTGTCAACGTGCTCTTCTTCTCTCTCCCTCTCAATTGCATCTTCTCTGCGTTCTTCCTCAAAATTCTCTTCTGGCTCTGGCTCTATTTCCTTCTCAGGCTCGATTTCTCTCTCAGGCTCTGGCTCTACTTCTCTCTCTGGCTCTGGCTCCAACTCAGGACCCTCCGTCTCTCTTTCTCCATTCCCTTCTTCTTCCGAGTTTTCGTAGTAATCTTCCGTTTCACCATTCTTCACGTCTTCTGGCACATTCGTCACGGATTCCTCTTCCTCTTCATATTCATACTCTCCACCTTCTTCATAAGAATCTTCCGCTTGACGATATCTCCGATCCAAATTCCTCACACTACACCAAAACATTTTTTTTTAAATAATGACTCATCTTTACAAAATCATTTTTAAGCCTCCATTTTCATTAAAGCAGATAAAATTCAAGTTCATACGGAATAAAACGATGAGCAGCGGCATTTTTCTTATGTAAATGTCTTGAGGAGGAAGGTGACGCACCTAATCAATCAAGGAAATACATTTGTAGATTATTATCTGACTTTGTGAAGCGTCTTTCATATTCCAATGTTTAAAACAATTTATTTCCTATACATTGAAGTGAAGCTACAATAGTATTTCCTTTTCATGGAAATCTATTCCTATAATCTTGTCTACAGATGTAAATTTTAGCAGTATTTGTTTTGCCAGGAGACAGAGAGTGACACATAGCAATATACACCATGAAAAGCGAGAGTTCCTATTCCTGAACACAATCTTATTAATAGTAGGTAGACTTCAGCTACAATACAATTACATGCAACTGACAGGTCTCGACGTTAGAAATTATTCAAATTCAAACCATTCACGTTCAGAAGAATATTGAAATTCAAGAAACATTATCTTATACTTGAGTATATTGTGCTAAGGACATTTATAGATATGTAGATGCAATTATATTTTGCCTTGACATGTTCAATTTCTATGAGTCCAAATTCACATTGAAATTACTGCTCGTCACATTACATGTAGATCTTACAAATTTATACTCAGTATCATGTTCTCATTCATTTTTCATTTTAATTCATTACTATGTATGAAGGTTTAATTATATCGACTACATTCATACATACAAAAAGATTTCGGATATTAAAAATTAGAAAACCATTGGCAAAAGGCAGATATTTAATACAAATTGTTTTATTGTCAATAACTGGCTCAGGTATTTTTGTCTATGCTTTAATCCCAATTTGGGTAGCTACAAAACGAAGCGAGCAGATGAATAGCATCATGTCTCTTAAAAATGCTAGTGCTGTTTCTGTGTGACAAGTTGAAGTGAAAAATGTGTGGAGCCTGAGTTGAAAATGTAAATCTAAAGCGACGATATAAGTAATTGCTTTCGCAGCCCTCATAACACGATTAAAGTATCTAAGGGATAATCCTTGCTAACTATGATTGTATCTTGTTATATTCTAAGATGTGGCAAAAGATAAGTCTGTAAAAATGTAAATGTTCGTGCCTTGCACGCCTCGACATTTTTGTTTGACTTTTGCATGGAAGACGAATGCAGTTTCACATAAGAAACGGGGATAAAAGGATTATCGGACACGCTTGTTGTACATATTTTTAGTTACTCTCTCCGTTCTGGAAAATGAATACCTCTGAATATCTACATCTATTCTTGCAAGAACTTATCTGCCTAAATATCAACTCCTCTCCACTCTACCTATTAGCTATTACACTTAAAGAACACCACTGAAGCCAAAGAAAACAAGAAGGCACGGAAACAAGACACGTGCAACACAAATCGAGTGTATAATGTGGACGAGATCTCTTAGCTAATTTCTATAGATAAGGTTTTTATTCCGCGGGAACTATATAGACAATAACAACAAAAAAACTTAAGTATAACAACTTAACGCCATTATTGCTGTCTATTTTAATTTTAATATTTGAAAGTAATTTTTTAATTTATAAATTGGTTTCCTCATATTTTTACGCCAAGTTCTTAAAATATTTTGGAAAAGGTTAATTTGTCTCTTAATTATCATTACATGTCAATATTTCTGAAATTTATGTATCTAAAGCCATAATTTTTTTTGTTGAACATAAATGCACGATGGAAAAAAGGGAAAATGAATGTTTATCAAAATGAAAAAGGAAATGTCATTATGATACTTGGGATTTCAAAATGCTATTGAGTGAAAATAATTTTTTAATGGTTTATTTTATGGAGTACCTATCTATAAGTCTCTGCTTTTATTGATAGAGGTTAAGAGCTGTGCTCAACCAATTCTGAGAGTATGCAATGCTCATTGGCAATTGGTTTTAACTCATGATGAAGTCGTATAATCATGAAAAAAGGATACTAACCTGAGACACAACAAACGAGTACCACTGCGATGAACACAGTGGCCAAAAGGTGTTTCATGATGATTGACTTGATTTATGATGAATGTTTTTGGCGAGAAACATGCAAACAGAATGAATTTAATTGAAGAAATGGAAATTGGAGGCAACTGTCATCACTTTAGAACGCCACTGAAGATATTTTAAAATGCTACAAACAATTAGTTAGCTAACTTGCACAGGTGTATAGATTGTAGGTGTAGGTTTTTTGAAATTGGTAATTGGAAAAAGCTCCTCTTCTTGTTTTCCAAGTGCCAGTTTTGAGTTTTGAAGAGGAAAGTTGGTTGACTGTCTATAAATAGTTAATAGTATATTTCTTGAGTAAGTACAATCCAAAGTATCTGGTTGAGATTAAGGGAGCAAGTTGACTGGAGAAGGAAGATAGGAAAGAAACAAAGCTGAACTGAGAAATTTCGTTGAAAATTGAGTTTTATATTTAGCCTGCGTCTTCAGAATCTTAACCCTACTATATTTAGAGTCATCGCCCTAATCTCAACCTCAGAGATTGTGTTTTTTGTGACACCAGTGATCTGCCTGGCCTGGCCCCACTTCACTATCGACCCCGCTCCTCCTACACTTACATTTCACTTTTACATTCAAATTTCCATCTCAATATAATACTTTCCGTATAATAATACTAATAACAGAATAACACTGGTTATTACTACTCTCCAATTCCATCCAGTCAATTTTTTAGTCCTTTCGCCACTATAGATAGGCACCAACCATGCTTCTTGAGCTTGTGTCGTCTCTTCTCGCTTCCTCCAACGTCCCAAGGAATGTCAATTCAGTGTATTTAGTACAACTTCTATGGATTCACTCTTTTCATACAGCTCAGGCCTTGAAAAACTCTCGTCTTTTAATAAACAGACTTCCATTTTATTACATTCATAATCTTTCTTGAAAAGATTTCCATCCCTGCCTCTGCCTGCCACCATCCTCATGATGATTAGCCTTTAATTGCCACTAACATTATTGTATTCTGCGTATTCATAAATTAAGAATGGTGACACATGTAAATAGTCACATCGAATCATTCATAAAATAATCATCATCTACGCATAGACAATGCAGATAATTCCAAATTGGCCAACCCTCCCACGTACACTTCATACTCCCATCTAATACTTTTTTGTAGAAGAATCACTATTTTCCCTTTTCAATACAAATGAAGCCTTTCAGATGAGTCGTAATTCTTAGGACATTTAAATTTTTAATAACTCTACTCTTCTGACGCTCTTCAATCATGTCAATATTCCAAAATTGATTCAATTCATATTTCATACGGATATTGAGGATCCGGTAGCTATCCTGCGTATCTACTTCAGACGTCATTGCGCATTGTCTCATGTTTCTTATTTACTGCTAGGGTTCTGTGGGAAATTGAAGCCCACTTCCTTATTATTCTACATTAAATACCTTACACATCTTATATATTCTTAGGCAAAATTACTTGTAATATTTTGAAGAGCGAAAGTTTTTTGATATAATTTTCCTTTATACAGTTGTTACGATTATAAGTATTACAAGTCTAATATCTAAATCGCCACAAGTAATAATATCAGTATCATGGTTTGTTGATTTTCTAAATTTTGCGCAAATGGCAAAATCGTCGAGTCATATAATTGTATATATTTTGAATTTCAGGAATTTTCAATAGTCTATAGTGGAACTTGAACTGACCCTTTTAATGTACACTGGAATGTCGGAATCGATAAAATCATGGCTTTTTAGTCCTGTGAGGCTGCTTAGAGCAGAGAAGAAGAAAATTCTACTTTCAACCGATGGAATTGATCTTCGTTCTCTTTGTGAGCAAATTGAGCCTCGGAAAATATCTAGCCAGAAACCATTTCACATGGTTGCTCTGTACAATGTTCACAGAGTCTTTATTAAAAATAGTCTGACTTCAATCATCCTGCGTCATGGAGCATGAATACATGAATCCAGGCTCTCTCCATCTGCTCGGAAAAGATTTCAAAGGTATTTCAAAGGAATAAAATACATTGGTAGCCTTAAGAGGCTTCACTTTGAGAATTTGCACACTGCACACTATTCATGTGGATTAGTGGTTTACTAATGAGATCAACTGAACTAATTTTGGGTTTCGTTCGACTGCAACATATGTACATTCCCAGGATGATCAAATACATTTATTGTCCCTTGTAGTTATTGCACTGATTTTAATTACTTTATGGTATTGTGAGTGTTGGCAGTTGGGGATGAAAATACTGCACTAGGGTGTGACCATTAAATCGCAGTTACGAAATATTGTACT
>JAAAYG020007964.1:0-12784 GCA_009936455.2 Tomocerus minor | reverse complement strand
ATCAAGATATTCTGTTTTCCTGTCCTATTACAAAACAACGGGCAAAGAAATTTAGACAATAAAAATATTGATGAGTTTCGTGGTCTTGAGACAAATGGACTGAAAAAACTGATCAGAGTTACAACCAGAACGACTGTCCGTTGCGGTGTGTCAGTAGACAATATATATTTAACCACGCACAGGAGCTATTCTTGCTTAGGTCCTCCACGTCACATTCCAATTCCAACGCCTAGTCATTTCAATAAAATAGCAAAATATGCTACGAGTTCAAGATAGGACCTCTATCAGCGATCTTAAATTATTCAAGAAGACAATATGGATAGGTAAGTATTTGTAGAAGATATTTCCTATAGATACATATTAGTATAGGTACATATTTCTAATATTCTCGTATCAAGTTTCTCAAATGCATGCATGTGTCTTTTTGATATAGTCTCTATTTAATATTTTTGTTAAGCATTGAAAAGAATAATGGGATCATAAACGTAAATAGACATGTACAAAGCCAATCGGAGCAACGAGCGAAATAAACATGTTGACTGCTTTCAACGTTTGTTTATCAAAGCCAGGAATTCCAAGTATTGTTCACGATATAGTTGGCAAGAAAGACAAAAAGTCATCTAGATATATGAGTTTGTTTATCAGAAATGTAAATCTACATCTCAATCGCATTTTCCATAACTGCCGCACAGTTTCTATTTGCTTGCAATAACCAAGCTGAGCGAGAAAATAACTAAACGGCCGATACTGACACTTTTATGATGATTATGCATATGGGGCATGGAGAAATGTAGAAACTAAAGAGTGGAGTAGCCAATGAACCAAAGAAACAATAAAATGCTGCATAAATAAAATATTCTCTACAGAGGTACATTTAGGATAGTTTGGAAGCATAGCCTTGTTATATATGGAGTGCATGAGGCTATGGAGTAAAAATATTGAAGCAGAATGGACATTTTATGTATTTTTAAAGTTGCAGTCGCTCAAGTACATAATAATCAAGTACGTGGGAAATGATCGGCAATTCTGTTTGTGTAATGGAAGAACATCTACCCTTACATTAGTCCGGGTTGGATATCTGTAGCATTTTAACAACCCTCTCAAGAATCTCACACCGTCACCTAGATATACTTTAGACAATACTTAGAGACAGGGCAAATAGATGTAATAATAATCTTTAGATAGTGTGTAGAATAAAAACGTCCTGTTTTACGCACAAACCAAATAGTTACCTACCTAATAGATGCTACAAAGCGTTACATTAGTTCAGTAAACTGCCATTAAGAGCCTAAGCCACATGGATATTAGTCTAATACATTATTGACCGAGCTATTATTGCGGTATCAATAGCAGCATTCTTATATCCCTCACTCCTACAACAACTCGAGATGCGATGGAATGAAGTGAGAGTGAGACAAGATTCCTTTTCTTCTTCGTTTTTCTAAAATATTACCGACTTGGATCAGTGTCGACATTTAGTATGTGCTATATCACATGGAAACAAAGATCCCTATACATTCTCCATTACTTACTGCATAGATACACTTATCAGAAAGTTCACTCGACTGAGATAGCAAAGAAAGAGTGGGCTAGCTACTTCAACTTTAACTAAGTTTACTCTTCACTCCCTCTCAGTCCATTTTCAGAGCTTTCTTCGTCTTTTCAATTTTCTCATCGGATCTTGACTGACTTACTTATTCCGTGCATGCCTGCATCTATCTATGCGCTATGCCCGTGTGTGTATGAGGGTAGTAGTAGCCATTGAGAATGATCTGCGATGAGAAAGGAGAGTATGTGTGGCGTTGGCGTGCCGTGGTGTGGTATGTGTGAGACCGGAAGCAATTTTTCTTCTGCGGTATTGCCCACTGCATACCGCGAGTCAACCTCTTCAACAGCTTCAATAATAACTTGTTATTACACTCTACTTACACACACTCTGAAATTGCCTTCTTTGTCGTCTCTGTTGTTAATTTGTGATATTCGAGTGCTAAGCTAACTACTAGCACTAACTCTGCACTCTCCTCCTCATTTAAACTATAGCAGAGATCATAACAACCTGTGATTTGTCTTATGTCTCATGCTTAAATATCGGCATGTCGATCCCGCTACATCTTACCAATGTAATTTTGTTTTTAAGCCTATATAAGTGCAGCAGGACTTTCAAATATATACGCTCCAACTACAACTATTATAATATTAGACATGCTTTAATATATTTTGTAAGAAATGAACTTAGCCTAATATACCTACATGGTCAGTGCGTTTTGGTTTAAATTTCAATTTTAAGACCTGCCATTAGCATTCCATTTCGATCCCACAAAATTTGTAAGACATTCCATTGATAATTGGAATGATATTAATTCAGGATATTTACAGAATGACTGCATGAAAATGTATTTATATATATACAATGACAATAGTTGTTCAGGCAGGTGTAAACTTTAAATAAATAACTTTCTGGGGTGGTTATGATATTATGAATGGGTTGGTTATTTGGAAATGGAAAGTGATGAGATAATAAAGACATTCTCTTCTAGGATGTTATTGCAAAACAAAGTATCTTCTTGCAAACTAATAATATTCCTTTCAATTATTGTTACTTTAAAGTAGTGTTTGACTGTAGGGGGATAGTGAGTGCCGATGTTTCATTTATGCAGGACCACCAACCGTGACAAAAAGATGAACTTGTTTTTTTAAACTTGGACCTTACTACAACATCTTTGAATAGGGACTTTAGGCATGGAGAGAAGGCGAAGACATAAAGTGTTCGGAGACATGCATTATAATCTTAGCAGACGATGTGTTGATGATTAGCCCTAAAATTGAGTTTTCAATGAAAGCATAGCAAATCTTGTGAAGCTCGGGATTCATATCGAGTTTTTACCTAGTTTGAGTAAAAGGATTTTCGGTAGACAATTTAATAGTTGAAATTAGAATTACAGATAAGTAGTATTTAGTGGGAACCTGTGAAATTGACGAGAAGAAACTGGAAGAAAGAGTTGAGGAGTGAGAGAGAGAGAGATGAGAAGAATCGTAATCGTCTAAGTACCTTTAGCTAAAGAAAACAAGCAATTGAAGGCAAGTCAAGAAATGCAAGAATCCAAGACCTATCCCTTTGAAGAACTTATTAGACCCTTCATTTACTCCTGTCTTGTATTTCTTGGCCAGCTACTTTTTGCCTCTGTTTATAGCTTCAGTTCAGCTTTTTTCATTCTCAAGATTCAAACAGACAGATAGTAGTAATAGGACAGCCGAGAAGAGAAGATAGGATAACCACTAACAAGCACTAAAGAGAAACAGTCAGAATCTTTTCCCTTGTTTCTACATGAAAGTCTATATCAGACAATACTTATGCATAGCATGTCTGAACTCTTACTATCACTATTTCCTTCATTTAACTCAAGTCCCTACGCTACTATTTTCCATCAAAATAAAAAATTAACTGCGTATTTTTTACTGTTTACTAATAATTGCTACTGCATTCCTAGCCTTAAGGATTATTAGAGAAGTAATAACATGTAGGTAGCCTAATTCACATTTATAGCATTATGCAGCGTTGCTCAAGAATCCCAATGGCATTTTATTATAGTAATTAGTACATACACAGCTACAGCCGCATTCGGCAAGAGATTCATTTGATTCACGTCTCCTGCCATAAAATACATGGGAGGCTTTTATTATATAAATAATATGAGAATTTTTCTCTCTGACCTAACTAAGGTGTAAATGCAACAATGTTAGTAGCAATTCAAGTGAAATGAATGAGAACTGAAAGAGAAATGGAAAAGGTGAACCTGCGAGAGAAACCAGGAAGACTAAGAAAGAAAAAATGAAAACTCAGATCAAATAACAATATAATAACAATAATAATGTCTACAGCATCATGCATATTTACTATTAAGGCAAATATTAAATAAATACTTGCATCCAATTGAAAAACTAGTCTAATTGGTATATAAAATAAATTCAATAGTGCTTTATGCACCTGTTATCCAAAATATTTTCTTCGCGTATAGCGTATAGCTCCTAAGTATTTACAAGATTAATGCTACCCGTATAGATGTTTAAGGATACTTATGTGTGCATCTATAAAACGAGAAAAAATTCGTTTAAGAATGGAAAAGTGTAATCAGGAGTTATGTGGTAATGTAAAATATGTTTATAGACAAGGTATTAAGTGAAAATGCTTTCTAGCTATTATCTAACAGTTAAGGCTTAAATAATATAACATTTTCAATGTAAAAGTAAGATTTATAGGTGGATATGCTTACAACAATGTGTTAATATACTACGCACTGTTGGCCGGTAAAAAAAAACTTGTGCTTTGTTATGAATGAAATTGTTGCGCTCCACTTGAAGTGCATATTGAGATATATGAATAAGCCCTAGTGCTACGAATGGTTTCTTAGTTTTTATACTGCATGAAGATGGGAGTGGAGGGTTATAGTGCTGTAATGTGCAGGTACTTACGTGTTATATATTTAATTCGAGAAAAAAGGGAGCAAGTAAGAAAACAAAACATCTCACATACTTAAATGACCTAATGGAAGAAACAAGTGGAATGCAGAGTTGTGGGATGAAAGAAAAGAGTTGCCTTGACTTAGCTTCATCACAAAAAGGATATTATTACCTCCAATCTAATTCCGGAGGATTCTCTCCGTGCCGAGAAGTATTTTCAGGTAGTATAGTGCACTGACTACTGTCAGACTTCGGCTTTTCTTGCTGGACCAATCTCAAAATGAGCCGAGAGTGTAAGGTTCTCTTTCAGGGCTCCACTCTTCTGTATGTTCCCAGTTGTCGTGTCAGGTCGACTCGCTATTTGAATTTTCCTCTTCACTTCATCTCTCTCATTGTCTATATGTCATGTCGCTCCTTGGCCCTTCTTACTTTATTCTCGGCCTTTATCCCCCATCCACACAGCGTAATCAGTAAAAACGTTATATAAAATATCGTTATTATTAAGAATATGATGCGATGTGATCTCCACGTCGCTCTGCCCTCCTTTATTTCACCTTCCCACTCCAGGAGCACATAGCAACCTAATATTTATCTCATCCATGCAACTAAAGTTGAGTCAAGCTCAAGTCAACTTCAACTTTATTTTGTAATCAACCGTAGGAACAGGAGCAAAGAAAAGTCACCGAATTGATCTGGTGAACTCGTAAAAACTCACACAATATGAGTTCAACTCATTCTCAGCCAGTTCACATAACAAACCTCTAGGGCCCCTCCAATATCCAACATAATGATGAATCAAAATCTTTATAAATATCCTATGCATAATGTGAGAACCCTTAAACCCCCTCATGTAATAGATACACTTAGCTTAAGGATATTTTTCCACCTTGAATAGCTAAGATAATTTTCGCATGACGATAGTATTGTATGTACTGTGTTCCACGAAAAGTTATAATTAGTTAAATAGTGATACATACAAGTACATAATACAATCCCGACTTAAATTACAACCTATACGTTTATTATAGGACTAATTTAAAGACACTAACTATGCACTCGGTAATATGGTAATAATATTTGCAGATGCAAAACAAAATTGTTGAATATAAGGTGAAGGCTAAGACAATATGGAAGCATTGCAGTGCAAGGTTTGGCCGTATACGTTCACCTTATTCATCTATTCATATAACTTTAGACAGGATAATATTTGCAGTTAAAAAAACAAATTTCTTTTATCTCTCTGCTGCTTGACTTTAAATTTTGTGTGGGGAAAGTACGTGTGCAGTGGTTAGATAATGGACAAAACGAACGTTTAGCTTAGCTCGTTACTTGACAAGCAACTTTGCATGATTTTGCATACCTATACAAAGTTAAGTTCATTTTCATGGTCGATCTCCATGCTCATCGCTATTTTTTAACAAATTACTTCCATGCCCACTTCCAAACCCGAATTTTGATTAAAGAACTGACCTTAGCAACCTGGTGACGACTTACTCGGGAAGATATCTGGATGGAGCACTTTTTGAATCCAAATTAGGCTTTTTAGCTGCATTTTGAAAGCTTCTTTGGTGATGAATTTGGCAGAGCTCATCTACGTGTACATTAGTATCATCGATGACAGCAGCAACTCGACTCTTATTTCAAATCTAGTGTCTATGAATAGTGTAACCGTGTAGTCCGTCATAAAAACATCAGATTCCAGGATTCTGAGATGTCCAAGTCTAAGGGATGGAAACATTCAAATATAGAGGGAAAAATAAAAATCGATGTGCATTTCTAAAATGCATTTCTTCCGCAACAAAAACCCTTTTTCCTATTATAAAATCAAGTTTTCAAAAATTGGGGCTAACCAGCCACCACTAAGAGAAGCATGGTTAAATTTTAGTCATTTATAAACTTTAATTAAGTCATATTATTATTACATAAATCCAGTTTTGAAAAAGTGCCAACCCCTCGTTAAGACTCTCACTTCTATTTCCTACGCGCAAATTAACATGCATTGATAAACAAGGAATTGGGATGCCTTCATTTTTGTGCATTTAAGAACTCGAAGTCAGCGTCTGAAAAAGCGAGGGAAGATCATCCCTCCATTTTGACTCATATTGTATATTCATATTTGCCTATAGATATAAGTTTACACATCCCCTTCAATATACATACATCCATTATGTAAACTTAAACAAAAGTAATCTGAAGCAAAGGAAAGTAAAACGAAGGGTTGTTTGGTCCTGGCACTAGCTCCCTTAGCTATTTCATGTTTGTAAGGATCACAGAGCGGGGTTTGGGAATTTGTGAATAGCAGTCATGCTCCTGAGGAGAAGATAAAATAATGAATGAAATCTCTGGAATACTCATCGCTAAGTAGGAAACTTAGGAGCGTACCTGTAATCTAATGTATTCACCTCTTATCTCTTCTTCAGTGCCTGCGCTTTACCTCTTTTCCAGCTACTAAGAAAAAAATTGGAGAAAAAAATAACATTTAACCTTTGCTACTTGCTTCCTTCACGTTTCACCTACCGTCTTCAATGCTGTGCGTGTAAGATGCAAATGTCTACCTGTATATGCTCATCATCTACACCTGTAATAGCCTTTACTTCATCACCTTGTCTTACAAATGTAACGTTGGACAAATCCGTATCTGTGCTCTAGTTTCTGCACTAGTGGGTCTTAAAATTAAAAATGCGCAATACACAGAAACACGGAAAATAGCGGAATGCACGGAAACAGAGGAAGATAATCTTTCAAGTCTTGAATCTTAGAAGTTCAATGCAGCAGGATAATAAGACGCCATTCTGAATCGGAGTTTGAGTTGAGGCCGTGGTAAGCAGTTTTTAACAAAAATGTTAAATAAATGCCTAAAACAAGTTCTCGATAGCTAGAGTGTGCATTTATCGCAGAAGTTTTATCAGCCACTTGAATTTTGTTAAGATGACTATCTATACAATTTTATGCACAATAAAAATCCAGAGAACAAAATTTAAAATTGACAACCTTATATGTTTTTAGCCTAGACTAATGCAGTAGAAAAAAATGTAACTGTAATTGCTTTATTGTCAAATACTCAATTATTGGGATATAAAACGAATTTCCAATGGAAGACCTAAAAAGCTTGCGATGAGTAGAGCTGTTTATATATTAGCGAGATGTTTCAAGTGTATGCTCAGTATAGTAGGGACAATTAGACTACCGTACGTTTATTTGTATTTAGAAATTTGTGAGGAACAAATATATTTTATTTATAAGTAAGGCTAGCATTTTATATGAAGCAGAAGGAATGGATTTGCTACGTTCTCAGTTTTGTACTAATAGCACAAAGAGTATACTCCTACATAATTTAAAAGTGATATCAATACAGCTGCAATGAGTAATTGTCATATTGTAGTTGTAACTAGTCGTAATGTATGTATGGTCATGTGCAGACAGTGCTGTCTGCACATGAGAAGCCAAATGAGAAATAAATATTATGAATGAATGAAGGAGTAAAGAATGAATTAGGAAAAGTGAATGGGATGAATGAACGGGGAATTCTGGAGAATAAGTAAAATCTCTTGATTTCTATTGATGAGAAGTTTTCGGCGTCTTCCCATGAAATCTCTTGTGCACTTCATTGTGAAACTTGTGTCGAGACAGTCAGACTACTATATTGTACAACTTCGGTTACTTTTAACAAAAATACTTCCTATCTATAGTAATACTAGGATTTAGTAGTGTGAATAAGCATAATAATACAAGGTGCGTAGCTATAAGTGTCTTACTTGTATATTAACAAGAGTTGCATTTTTGGTAAGGTAAGCATTAAATATGCTGAAGATTGGTTTTCTTAGGTTAGGTTACGTTATATTGCTTACATATATCTCTTTGCTCTCCTTACATACTAATAAATAATAACGTAGAAATGAAATATGATCTTTGTAAAGCGGTTGCTTATTGCATTCCTTGGTATGCCATTCATTGTTGTATTTATTTATGTAACTATCTCTTAGGCACTGTACCATATACAAAGCAAGATAATCCGAGTGCCGTTCCCTCCTGGTCAATAACTATATTTCAATGTAAAACAATGATTATACATAAGGTTATACGAAAATAGTAGTGTACCAGAAAAATTTCCCACTCCTTGATTTATTCTTGTAGTTCAGTGTAAGTGTAGCCACAAATTGGGAAGAATAATGACCTTATATATCTTCTTCTACAAATGAGTACCTACTTCATAAACAAGTGTGTTTTCACATTTAAGTAGGTATTACTGTTCAAAAAATAATTTTAAAGGATACAAACTTATGTAAAAGAATTAGATTCAAAATATTATTGGCTGACAGGATAAAAGAGTTGCAGCAGCTAATATCACGCTGTCATTTAATATTTGGGATTTAATATTAGAAAATATATAAAAGACTCTTCTCAATGGCTGAAGTGTATTATTTAATGGGATATTATGCGACAATATGTATACAGATATTGACTACTGATATTATGCTAATGGGAGAGACAACTGCAACAATGACAAGAGACTGTAATATATATTTGTTTATCTATATAAAATATCTACCTATAGATTGAAGATGGGTTTATATTGAATGAGACAGTATAGTAAAAAGTAAGCCCATAGATGTAGGATACATAATGTAAGTCTGCTATCAGTGTTCCAGTAGTCTGAGAAGAAATTGCTGGCAGTTTGCATTATTAGAGATAGTTAATGTACATGTAATGTAAAGGGTGACGAGAGGAATGATGTGAATCTGGTTTCCATTCTGAAAAGTTGAATGAAAATGAATGGATTTAAGATGAGAGGAGACGGGAGGGATAGAAAAACTCTTGGCCTGAGATTTAAGAGAGCTGATAAGGGAAAGCGGCGTTAAGGAAAGATTTGATAGCCCTTTGCTTGTTACTTTGTGAGATTTGATTGTCTCTCTCTCTCGTTACTGCAGCTCCATTTCCCTGTCTCAATGTCATTGAGAAAATGCTCATTCTTAAATATTCCTGCGTAAGTGTCAGAGTAGCCAACTGAAATATAATAATAATGGATAATCTGCCTCTTTAGTTCCTTCTCCTGACTTGGCTCTGTTTTCCAATGGCTTTGGCTAGTAAAGATAATCTGTCTGACCGCTGCTCTCTAGTCTCTCCATCACATTCTATGCATTGTGTCAATGTATTTGTGCATTTGTTTGAATTGCTCAGGTAGCAGCTAGACATGGAACAACAGATAACTAGAGAAGATATTGATATTATTATGAGTATCCACATATACAATTTAAAAAGGACGTTTTCTTTCTCTGAGACATCTTATTTTCTTATATCTAGTGATTTGGGGTGTTCGGATGGTGTTATCTCGTGTAGGTAGAAGATGCGCATGTTCTTCATTTAGGACTTATCACTAAGCGATAAAAATACAACTGTACACCAAGATGCACTATGACTTTCTGTCAATAGAATGTAGACGATATTTACTTATACTTGCATTTAATAGATAAAAATGGGGAAGACACCATAAAAGTTTGTTGATTTAAGTTGATTCTATCGTATTGACTGATTCGAACTGACTTAAAGGTATATTTATGGGCTTGGATCTTAGGACGATCCAATTTGGTGAGGAATCTTCCTTAATCTAAAACTAATCACATTTTCCTAGTTATAAAGTGAGAATTATTTTATTTTCTATGACCCTTTTGGGAGACAATGAAAGAATGATGCCTTATCGATTAAGTTTATTGACTTATTGCTTTAGCTCCGAATATCTTTAATTAAGCATGACAATTGGAACCAATAGTCCATTTATATAGCGGTATTAGGCAATACAGAAGTGAATATAAATAAGCAACAGAAAAAACTATAATTACTTCTGAAAGTTCCCGAAATGAAAGAGATGCCATGTAACTTAGTTATGGTTATGTGGTAAAATAGTTGTGCTATAGTGAATATAGGGGCAGCTATTATATTTGTAAGAGGCTGCTGTAGCGTTGGGATAGGATTATCATGAAATTGAAGAAGAGGACATCAATGTTTGTTTATTAGTGGAAAAGCGAAGATATTGGAGCGCAGAGAGTTATTATACCTACAAGGATGTTGGTACTTAACGAAGTGATGTTCTTTCTCCATGTTTTACTTTGCGAGTGCATAACTTTCGGCTCCTTTAATAAACGCAGCCTACATACATTGTTAGCTGTCCATTGAGATCAGAAATCAGTTCACTTCAGTCGGAGTTTCCTTAAAACGGGGGGATTTTTGTTTAGTAGCCCTGCCGTCAACCGTTTGGCTGTAGGCCTTTCCTTTTTTCTAGGAAACGCAAGGCGACTTGAGCTCACTTGAGATCAGATCACCTTAGGAATGCGTGAAGAAGAGGAAACTGAAACAGAGCAAGTTGAGTGGGCTATTGTATTTTTATTGTGCTCCCAGCTCAACTTCAGGCCTACTCCTAATGGCTATAAACCTAATGCAATCTACAGCCAGCCTTAATTTCCTCCAATTTTAAGCCTGCTCACTCATATACGCTAAATGTCCTATACATCATATACTCATAAATACTTGCATATTATCTTCTGTTTACCAATCCTACCTTTTGTACATAACACGCACTATAGCATTAGGTGGCCTTTTAAAATAGCATCCCACTCTTCTGACTTCGTCATTCACTCTTTTTCATTTTACGTGGCTCATATGCCGTGCATACCTACTTCCCTGCCATTACTGTGTATTGCGCCATTGCAACTGGTTGGCTTGACTGTATTATGGCTATAAGTGAAGCAGTTGAGCCAAATAACCGGAGCCAAAGGGAGTAAATTAGAAATTAGACAGTTTCTTATTGAATGAAACGGGGGATTGGAAGACCAACAACAATATCCACTTCTTCAAGTACAGGTTATACATATACCTACTTGGTTTCTAGATGAGGCAGTTATAATACTTCATTATCGTTAACAATATGAATCTTTACCCTTATAGTGATATTGGTAATATGAGTTATTTAGCTCACTGCCGTAGATGTATACGTACAGCTTATAAAATTTATAACGTTATTGGAGTATTTCTTTGGAATCCTCCTTTTGGTTTCCTCAATGCGGGATTGATTATAATTCTTGATCTTATCTCTTCTGATGATCATCCATTTACTTAATTATTGAATTTCACCTTTTATACCTTATCACTTTTACCTCACCGTCTTTCTCCGTTTCTGTTGCTTCGTTTGATGTAGCTAGTAATAATGCTATTAATAATAATAGCTAATTGTCATCTTTGAAGAGAATGAAATGAACAATCTATATACAAAGGAATTTCGAATTGCTCAATTTCATTTGATATAGGTAGAGGATATACCATATTTCAAAAAGTGTCTCATAGGATAAATCCACTTATAAATAACTTCTTCGAAAGTGCATCCAGTAGACTCTGTTGACATTATTTTAGTACTATTATATGAATAACAGCGAAGTCTGCAAAGTGTTAATTTTGCGGTTTCTCGTTGAAACTATGAAGAACTTATTACCAACATATAAAAGTGCCCTGTAGTTTATGTCAGGAGTAAAATTGGCGAGTTTCTTAATGACCCCAAAATTGACGGATAGCATACTCATAGGTATTATAAACATCCACAATATCTTGTTATTCAAAAATTTGGGGTACATTCAGAAATTACTTAATTCTGACTTTTCTTATCTCAAGTGAAAGAGACTCGTCCTATCTCCTGCCCATTACCATAGTTAGCACGGCCATCTCATTTGACTGAAGTTGCAGCGAACAAACAATGATTATCAATATCGCTAGTCACCGGCCAAGCACACCAATAATCAATGCCTACTTTACCTACAATCTTATTCATTATTTCTTCAATTTAACGAGGGGCTGGCACTTTGCTAGCGGAATCTGTATGATGCGACAAAGCTTTAAAAAATTATGTGTGCATAAATAAATTAAATTGTGTAACTCTTTTAATGGTATTAGCTAAGCTTATTCTCCAGAGTATTTGATGAATGTGCCTTTTCCAGCAAAATATGGCGCAGAAATTAGCAACAATTTTATATGTAACGATGTAATATGGCATGGCCGTATTGAGGGGGTGGCATACGGGGCATATGCCCTCCCCGAAATCTGAGAAATAGTGGAAAATTTTGGAAAAATACGTAAAATTTTCCGCGCTTCACGCGAAAATAGAAATAATTTATCAATTTTTGGGCTAAAATCGCAAAATTTGCAACGCGCGAATTGGAGCTTTCAAAGATATTGTAATAAAATGTGTTTGGCTTTGCTCCCCCCCCCCCCCCCCCTACCCCCCCACCATCCCCCTGTACACGTCCTATGTCTTCTCTGCCCACAGACCTCCGGGAGCATGCGC
>JAAAYG020007953.1:10246-25699 GCA_009936455.2 Tomocerus minor | reverse complement strand
AGCAATTCAACTATAAGTATCCTATTTTGCAAATACCAAGCAGTTGTGCAAATTAATAGCTAGAAATGTTACGCAATTGAATAGTTTTAATGCCTGAAAATACGAGCAAGGAAATACTCAATATTATTCTCGACTGAACTTATTGTAGGTGACTTGCTACGCTATGAAAAAAATGATTGCATAGATATTAAAAAAGATCTGTAAACCAAATTGTCGTAATAATAATTTTGCCAAAGAAAGGAAGTAGTTGATTAAACATAGTAAGAATTGTGTAGAAAGTAGCACGTCTAGTAGCACTTAGTTTGAATGCATTTTGAAATTGGAAATGAAATAGATAGTAGCGTGGGCGGGGAAAGTCGTAAATAACATCAGTTGTAGAAAACTGTATATTTATTGATATGGTGAAGGATAATAGAACTCGAGACTGATGATGGGAAGGAAAGTGGAAAGTAAGCAAAAAGTGTTTCAGCAAACATCCTTTTGGTAAGGATGATGGCAAATATGTACTTTGATGGATCTACTCTCTTTTTTCCCATATTTCCAATATCGATACAGAAGAGTGCTAAGCTAAGGCTAAAATCTCTGTGCAGACAGAAGAGTAGCTATGAGAGGGATTTTTCTGGAACACATACTCTCACTTATCGTATTGACGTCGTAGGCGACATGAGAAGAAGTCAAAGGGAATAAATGAGAAGAACAGAAAGAAGTCAAAGTCAACATGCTCTGCTGAAAGATAGTAGGAGGTAGAAAAAGAGTAAAAGTGAGCAGAGAATGGAAAAACAAGGGAGATGCGACTGTTCACTGTTCTAGAAGAGATAAACAGAGAAACACAGTCGAAAAATCAATCAAAACATTCAGTGATAATGCTCCACATCAATTCAGTTAGAATTGTGTGCGTAGAGTGTACAGAGAGATGAGAGAAAAAAGAATTGTCTGTTTTTTTCCTTCATGAGCTATTGAGTAAAGTGATTCTTGTCGAGAATGTATTGGAGTGGTCGTTGATTGCGGATAGAGTCCTGGCTGCTGTTGAGGAAACGAGCTGAGTCAAGAAAAGCAAGACTGTCCAGTTTACTTTTCCTGTTAGAGCTACACAGTCTGAACATGAAGTTGCCAATTGAGTGGGGGACTTGATTCCTTTGTATACATACAGAATTATGTGTACTCCTTAGACACAGAGGGAAGTTTAGAAATGAAATGACTTTTTTCTGTATGCCATTCGTCTGGACGTAGAGGGAGTCATGCTGAGATCCTAGTCGTCGAGCTCAGTTCAACACTAACTTACTCAATCGAATTTAGATAATTTAGCGTTAGGGTGCCACACATGGTGCCAATGCTGATGAGTCTTGATGTTGCTCAATGGACATTCATTTAGTTGAAGGCCTTCATTAGCGCATCACGGCTGCAGGCGAATTCAACTTGTACAAAAGCAGCTGCGTCCAATAACTCCTCAATTTACCTACTTCCACTCTATCTCCTTTTCACTAATGCAATCCATTATACTCTCTGCCTTTGCCTACCAAGAAGGGGAAAGTAGAAAACTTCCACTACTAATATCAGTAATATCCCTAACGAATCTTACATACAACTCGACTGGGGAACACTAAAAGGCAATTCTAATTCTCTGAGAATACTCACAACTGCATCATGGAAGTAGCTACGATTAGATTTTCTGTTTGCTTTAAACAAAAACAAACTTAAACACATTATCTTGTCTTACTTCTTGCTACTGCTCACATAGCGTTCTATGTTTCTTATAAATATTTTTTATACATTGAAAATTAGATCTTTCAAATTTCTTGCCAGACCATCCCAAAAATCCCAATGCATTTAAGACTGAAAACAGGATTTCGGAATTTTTGTTAGTATCCACTTGTTAAAAACATCTCCAGTGTATATTCAATTTCTCAGTAGTGATCTCTATAGTAAAAAATTTAGCAAATTGATATACTTAAGTAGATTTTGATATAGAGCTTAGAATTTTTTCTGTAGCTACTTTTGGTGAGTGTCAGTTATGTATACATAAAATTATAGTGGAAAGAAGTAAAGCTTGAGTTTAGATTTGGGCGAAGGAGAGAAAATGTTATCTGAAAAAGCCATCATGATGTGATGTTGACAAGAAGGAAGTTGAAGTTGAGCTAAGTCAACGCGGACGACAATGCGATGTAGTAGCTAGGGAATGTGAAGTGAAGTAGGAAGTAACATTTCACTCACTCACAGACGAATTCAGCAGATGAGGATGAGGCTTGAGTTGATTCTTGCAAAAAGGAAATTGTGTTTGGTCGCCCCTCGCACCAAAACTTAAACGAAAATCACCAAAAGGCAAGCTACAGCAACTTTATTTAGTCAACTAATATAACTCTGAAGATATACAGAGCAAGTTTCACTATCTATCTTACTTATCTCTATCTGTGTAGTTCCGTACAGAGAATATAAAATCTTTAGGCATAGGTAGTATATGTACAAGTTTGAGGAACTATTCAAGTATAGTATATCATCTGGGAAAGGTAAAGTTCCTCTTTTTTACTTGTAGACGATAAATGTAGAGAAATAAATGTGGTGAACTAGAGCTATCTTTTTAGCCACGACACACAATGCCGTTTTCATCTGCTATCTGGATGCTACACACCATGCATGCCCCTCAAGTGTGCTCTCAATCTCAATGTTAGCTCACCTCACTTCAGGTTGTAGTAACTTGCAATCAGACAAAAAAGTTCCTCTCACAAATTTTCGTAGTAGGACAAATGAAAGTAGCTACTGAGGATACGTGCACAAACATGATTACTTTGAAGGACAGTAAATTACTGCGAAGAAAGTTGTAGCTATGTATCTCTGCTGTGTAAATGTCAATTTTTTTGATATACCTATATCCCCTATATTATTATCTACTTTGTGTTGGTAGAAGCTAAGTGTGATGTGTAATGCACTTATATAGAGTCTAGGAATCTTTGTGGATGTTTATGAGTTGAGCCCTCTGACTTATAAGGTCCATTGATTCTTTATTTGGTTAGCTACTCCGGAAATATCTGAAATGTATTGGATAACACGAAGTGGAGAAAGGTTGTTCAAGTTGATGATGAGAGAGAGAAAGAATTTCCTCCCTATTTACACTCAGCGGAAACAAATACACATCTCCTGGTGTATCTATATTCTTCCAGCAACTACTTCGTTCTGAGGTAGAAGGAAGAAAGTCAGTTTTTCTAGTGGGAAAAAGGAGATGAGAGAAAAGCTTTCATTGTAAAGATACTTTATTGTATTTATTTATACAAGTAGGGATGAGATCGAAAAGGAAGTTGCAGGTTGTACGGACAGTGCACAAGAGGCTTGGAAGAAGGATGTTTTGTTGAAAACCATTTTTATTCTCTGTATGGGATCTTCTAACTTACGTAACTTAAGTGCGAATATAATCGCATTTACGACCGTTTGACAAAGTCAAGAAAACTACAAAGCAAAAGGTATTCATGTTTTACCAGAAAATTAAGTTACTTATTTAGCGAAAGAATAGGCAAATAACATTTTCGAAACAAGTCGTAGTTTCTTCAACCAAAGGATATAATTTAATCGAATAGATATTACAGCTATTAAATTCGATTTATTTCCTACGCCACAAAAAGTGTACTCAGTGAAAGGAAGAGGAGCTACCATCCTGGAGCAAATGCATTTTGCCTGAATTATAAACTAAAACAAAAAACAGAGGAGGGGAATGAGTAAAAGATGCTTCTCTCTTTTGTGATAGCTTTTCCATTATTGAAATGCTAAAGAAGGAAAATCTATCGAGGCATACTAATGCTAAGTACAACATCTTTTATTTGAAAGAAACTACACTTCCTGAACACAATGGTGTTTTTCAGAAAATTTTCCACAAGTGAATGCGCTCAGATTGATCGAAATAATGGATTTCTCCAGCTGTCAGTTACATTCCCCTTCTATTATTTTCAAGTACGTCTCCTCGTCCTCACTCTGCTCATCCTTTCATTTATGCAGAAGAGAAGAATAGCTTTTTAGCATTCCATTTTACTGGTAAGTAAACAGCTAACTTTATGTGCACTCTCATCTCATCACATTATGCAGTCATGCAGACACATTAGATCTGGAACATGCAAATGTAAATAGAGTAAGTGTAAGTACGCACTTGGCATGCCTATACTTCCAGATATATTACAATTCTATCTCTCAATTATGCTTATTACCTGCTATTCAATTTAATATTCTCTCTCTAATTCATGCACAGATACTCATGGAAAGGACGGATAATAAAATCATCATACAAATTGAGCCGTTGCTCAGCTCAAGTGCTGAACTAATACAATTCAATCCTCTCTTTCCTAAAACCAATTCTCCTTTGCTAAAAAAAATTAATACAGAATGAAAATGAGCAGCAAAAAACTCATTTACAATATTGCTCACTGTCCTGATCAGCTTATTATAAAGATGTAAAAATGGTTTTCTCCAAACAATTTTCATAAATAACCTCGAAATAAAATTGAAAGACTTTGACATTGTAAAATTTTTAAATACCACCTTGTACAATAGTTTGATTTTAGTTTACGCAGATATATTAGCCATATTTCGTTGAAACTGCTAATCATATCAAATGCAATGAATATATTATATATAAATTCATCTTATACCAGTTAATGATCCTGTCATGCTTCGTATATTTATTTGCATTCACGTCCTGACAAGGCAATTTTTATTTTCACTGCCCACTCGTGCATGCCATAACGTTTTATTAAGCAAACTCATTTATAATCCATCAGTTACACAGAGTGCAGCTTGAAATGACATTGACAAGAGCACTTTGGAGGAAAGGATGGAAATTTAGTTTCCAGAGAAAACGTAAAGTTTTGTATTAATGTTTGCCAATTACTTAGGATGTTTAGAGACATATGTTGTGTTTCCTGCTGGTGTGGTCGTTCGATTAGGAAGTTTCATTTTAAATGGGTTTGGTGAAATAAGTAAATTCATCAGAAGTGTAGAGTAAGTAGTGGGAAATGGAGGAATGATGAATTCCCGGGAGAGTTAGAGAAATAAGCCCACACGATGCTATCAGGGCAAATCAGTCAGTTGATTTGACGCAAGTTTGTTGGTTGAGATATGTCATGTATAGCTAAGAGTCTACTCAAACATCCAAATAAACTTCAAGTGGGAAAAATAAGTTAAGGAGAGACGGCTATAAAAAATGCAAAGCTATTTCAACTCATTTCAATCAATGTCACCCTTAGATTAGATTCTGGTGAGAAACTCTCTACTTTTACTTAGAATCCGTCAAGACGACAGATCTGCAAAGAGTGCAACGCAGTACAATTCTTTTCAGAGACTCTGTCACAATATCCTTGCAACACGTAACTTACTTATTTAGTAGATGCTCCAAAAAAAGCTGTCCAACCAATAATAGAAGCCAAAAAGTTAAAGTTTCATCACTAAATCTCATTTAATCCTCCTCCGTCCTCCAGAGTGCACAAAAATAGAATTTTTCGAAGTAGCACTAAGACTTACTTCCGTCATTAGATCCACTCCTCCCATTCAGCTAAGTTAAGAGACCAATTTCAAATGCACATTAGAGTTTTCCATCCAAACTAAAGATTTAGATTGACATGAGTGTGACATTTAGTGTGACTGGTTCGGTTACACAGGCGGCTGTAATAGTTAGTGACTCAAGTTACCTACATCGTTGATATAAATATTTTTTCCTATCTCCATCCCACTACTATTCTCTCAGTTTGTACCAAGTAGAAAATATAGAAAAGCTAAATTCAGAATCTACATCTATCTGCAGGAAAATACATTCATTTTGACTCTAGTTGTCTTTTCAGACTGACTCTAATGGCAGCCTTATTTCTCTCCATTTTACGGCTATACATAAGTCTCCCCTAAATTCACTACTGCCTAGTGCATTACACACTTTACATTAGAATCCTCCTGACTGACTAGAGAGTATTAGAATCACAGTTTCCCTCTCTCTCTCTCTTTCTCTCTCTTGTTCCCAGTTCACAAAGCAAATAACGAATCTACCTTAGTCAAGTGCTTACAATGCATAGTTACACACAATACAAGTCTGACACGAAGGAAAAGGAGAGCTAACATCGTTTAAACTTTAGGAGATGACACTGGAAGCGTGTAATTTGCATAAACTATGAATGAGACTTCTCTCCACTGGGCTCCAGACTCGACAGATTTAACAGTAATGGAACTGAAGAGGAAGACAGGCAACTGCACGCACAAAACACGCAGCCAACTTAGAGCAATTGCCACTAACTAACAACTACCTTTATAAAATACTCAGATATATTATATCCTTCCTTATATCTTTCTATTCTACTGTCTTTCGTCTTTACATTTCTACACGCAACTTTCAAAATACTGGCTACAAGCTACAATACAAACCTGACTTTGACATTGTAAACTTGCAGTCAGAAAAGACAACCTTGTTTCAGGAAGTCGACGTGCGTAAGTGCCTTAAATACTTTAGCTCTCTAGCATGAGCTCTAGCTATCTCCATGAATTTCCATTTCAACGACAACATTAAAGATTTCCAATGAGATTTCTCTTCCTATTTATGTTTTTCCCTAAAGTCCGTTTTTCTACTTAAATTCAACGAGCATTATTGTAGGCAGATGAAAGTATCTAGCAGATATATTTATCTTCCTAACTATTGACAGAGAAATCTTCTTAGGATTTTCAAACCCTTTTTTCTTCTTACACTATTGTGTTGATCTTGTGGTAAAGAAAGATTCTTTTCTTTCCTTTTCAAAACTACTACGCACTATTTTACTCTTTATTGCAAGTTGTCGGATTAAGAATTCACAAACAAATAAATCATTCAGTTTTCTCCGACAATCGGACACCAAAGCCTGCGCTAACTATGTTGTGTCGCAAGATAAGACACTTTATCTGTCAGCTCTTCTCGTTTCAGCTCATCACATCACTTCCTATTAAAGCGACACTTCCTTGTTGCGGAAAAAAACACGACAGTTAACTTTAACTTCAAAAAGTGTTAATTATTACAGTCTGAGCATAACATTTTCGAATTACTGAACAATGCTCCCCAACCAGGTCAGTATATCTGAACATCAGTCGAAAATGTAATTAATGTTTTATTATGTTTTATTTAAATCATCGTCATCGTAGCATGTCGCAGCCCACGTAAGACAGATGGGTTTATACATTTTAAAACACAGTAAAGGAAAACTATTTGCGGTATCTTATTTCAATTATCTAGCTTAAAAAATATGGTATCAATGTACTAGGGCATAGAGTAGAGGTCTGAGATGAGAAGTAGACTATCTATAAAGAAAATAATATGAAAGTAAAATTTTCCGAACGATCTTCGCGTGTCTGTCTTTTTCTCTCTCTTGGCTGTGAATTAAATTCTACAAATGTGATTTTACATATTTGGTTGGGTTTTCACTCCTTCTGTTGCCACTTAGGAGAGGAAATACGCTATTGAAATAGGGAAACATTCATGCTGCAAGGCACGATCCAATTCACACGCTCCGACAGCATTTCCCCAACTTATAACTGCAAACGAATCGTGAATTATTACATCAAAATTTATCATGCCACGTCGACCGCTAGCGTTTCCAAGCTTTGCCTTGTCTTCCTTGTAAACTTGTTATGTGAATCTCTAGCTTAGAGCAACGGAGCTTAGATTTTATATTGTAGAAACTAGGAGCAGTGCTATCTATGCTAAAAAGCAAATCAAGCCAGGCAGACTGACTATATAGTCGGAGTTTAGTAGATGAAGTAAAATATAGCCATAAGATATTTCTCTCATCCTCCGCTCACGAGGAAGTGTAAGTTTGGGATTTTGAATATCCCCTGTAAGTCTGTCTACGAGTTACACGAGAGTTTAAAACCTATTCCTTGCCAAGTTGAATTTTCCACTTTGAGCCATTGGTATGCACAGGGCATTTTCTCTTCTTCTTATCCATCATCTTTCACATCACGCAGAAAGTCAAGTCAGCTCCAGCTCGACTCAACTCAACGCTTCCATTTTTCCACTATCTTCCCGTTTCCGTTTTTTCATCCTGTCTCGTCTCCTCTTCCTTTCACATCAATTCTCTTCTCTTCCACAAAGTTTGCGATGGATGTTGAATGTTGACTACAATATCCTTTCTCCATCCACAAAAACTTAACCACTTGCTATCTATTTATATACTTATAGTATATATATATACGTACTATTTTGCTTATAATATAATATAGTAAAAGTTAGCATTTATATAGATATAAAGGAAGAAGCCCTTTTTAGAATGATGCTCTCATGGAATATTATGAGAATTTTATAGGAATCTCAGCATGTCGCACAGTTTTATATTGTATCATAACAAGAGTACATGACTTGTATGTGTCATACGCACAAAGTCACACATAGACATTAGAGGGAAAGCCCTAGCTGCGTAAAAACGAATGTTGTGTACTTCTGACTTAATCCGATTTCTTTATAAATATAATATTGTGGCATAAACCTTGATTCTTTCTCTACGGCTCACGTACTTCCTCTGCCTATCTATTATGTATGTAAGTGCACGGATAACTTACACAGAGCTTTCTTATTGTCCCTCATACATCTCATAGATAGAAATATACCTACTGAGGAAAATTCAATATGAGAACTTTCTCATTTCTATGTAAAGTGTGCAGTAGGTTGAAGAAGGAAAATGATAGCGTAAAAGCTCCCAGAATAAAATGAGCCAAATCGACTGAGACTCAATGACTCCATCCTAATCTTCATCTTTCCCAACAATTTCTCAAGAGGATAAAACTCCGTAAGTGCCCCAAAAGAGCTAGGAAAATGACTCTGGGAGTTTTTTCAATAGACTTCTACTTTTTAATAGCAAATATCTAAAAGATCTTGGCAGTAAGCTATACACTACATACAGCCGATGCTATTATGTAATGTGTCATAATATTTTTTAAATAATGTGACCACTGTAATTTTTCAAATTTATTATTGTAGTTACGTTTTAAGTCCGCTGTGTATTTTGTTGGCTGAGCTACTTAAAAGCCGAAATATTTACATAGATTATAGCTTTTTATTCATGCGTTTTTTAGTTGATTTACTGTTTCAGATTTAATCGTTATAATAGTAATAATATTTTGAGTTGTTATAAGGGATTACGCGCATTAAAATAAAATTATTATAAGCACAACTGGTAGAGTAGGAGTGTATATAGATAATTGGAAATTCGAGATAGCAACCGGATTTAGATTTTTGGTATTCAGAAAAGTTTGGAGCTTATGACTGAGTGACTATTGTGGAAAAGCAAAAAAAGTGGTTCGGACGACTTCGGTTGGTTGTTGAGTTGAACTTGAAGTGAAAGTGCTAGATGCATGCTGAGTTTCCTTTCTATCCATGTTAACATACGTCCGTTTTGATCTTCTGCCTCTTAGATTTCATCATTTTGGGGTAAAATCCCGTTTTTTTGCTAGCCATTCAACTCTGAATAGGGATTTTGAGTAGATGTAGTTAATGCAGCATGTGAAAAGTCCTCTTGTTAGCCCAAAAAGCGTAATTGATACTGCTGAGAGAGGACAAAACTTTTTCCTCGGGGAAACACGTAGCCGAACAAAACGAGAAGTAATTTGCTGGCTCTGTATGATACGGCGTAGGTACTTACAGACTCTTTACTCCTTACCTTAACCCTAGTAGTCCCCACTTCTAAAGGATAATTGGAAGTTTTCTTTCAGATTATACGTAATTGTGCCCTTACAATCCTACCATTAGCAAGTAAATAATATCAGTGTGTGTCCTTCCTTGTTTTCTATAGGAGGCAGGAAAACCACGTAAAAGACACAGGACATAGTCGTTATTCAGAATTGAATAAATAGAAACTGAAAGAGCAGCAAAGAAACGAAACAAAACAATTGGGCCACTTAAATGAATGCTGCCAACTCCATTCATCATCGATTAGGGAACTCACAGAATCCATATCGTTAACAATGAAAAGGAAATGGAAGGAATCGTCCCTGCAGCATATGCTAGCCAATGCATCCTTAAATCTACCCACTTATTTCTACTAATAAAATATAATGTCCATTGAAAACCACATCAATAATAGGCAGATGCATTAAATGAGAAACTTGAAAGCAACCATCATCATATCACACACACAACATTATAATCATCACTCATACTCATCTCTAAACAAATACAAGAATTGTATACGTAGGCCCCTTCTTCACCATTCAATCTAGCACTACTCGTCCTAATTTCCATTGACGTAATGTAAAGAATATTATTTACCATAATTATAATAATAATAACATTATCAACATACTAGTCAGAGTATTATTATTTCCGTCCTTGCCTTACAAAGGAACATTATCTACCGTCTAGGGCTACAATCCTAAATGCACATGACTCAAAATAATGCAAGGAGGAAACTGGAAGTGCTTACAAATATTGAATTGTCGAATGAATGTTTTTTCACACAATGGACATCATTAATAAACATCATGCATTTGGACAGTACGCATTTTTCCTGCATTTTGTCTATTGTCCGTAAAACTACCAGCCTTTTCATGAAGAAAACCAGGAATACTTCCGATGAAATTCAAATAAAAATCGACAGAATTGTCATTACACCCTGTGGAGAATCCTGCTTATTTTTTTCCTTTTGTTTAAGTTAGGAAGACCGACCATCAAGGTGATAAAATCTTTGCTTTGCATTTTCTATTCTATGGTTTATAGTAATTATATTTCATAGCTTGGCAAAGGATGAAAAATATATATAAAATGTTTTAAGAACCCAGTGTACTACTCGGAGGATATGTAGGATGGACGAGGGACGAGTCAGTCGCAGTCGTACGAATTTCCGACTGAATGAAACGAGGAAATGGACAAGGGAGGAATAAAAAGGAGAGAAAGAAGCATTCGTAGGGCATTATGACAATTGCGAATGAAATGCTTTAAGTGCATTAGATATAACATGATTCCAGTATAACGTAATATTATGCATCTAGTGATGAGTAGGGGACAGTACTGCCTTTCACAAATATTGGCGATTCAATACAGGATGAAGATGATGAGACTGACACTACCTTCCACAGAAAACCTTTTAACTGCCACGCCAGTTTTTTCTCATTCTATTCTCTTGAATACAATGCAACTTTTCCTGACTAATGACTGTTTTCCTGCCTTTCGTATTTTTTCGACCAGGTCTTTCTTTCTCTTATGTACAACGTGTAATAATGATATAACGATGCCGATTGTGAATAACAGCGTAGCTTATACGTGTTTATACTCAATATACTCAATAGAAATGGACACCCGCTACCCATATCAAACATACATTATTTCATAAAAATGGCAGAAAGTGGAAAATGCGATGAATATTGCATGTACATGTGAATAGGGATATTAAAATTTTATGGGCATGTATTTATTTTCAGATTCCTTACCTTTTTGTGGCAATGATAAAGTTTCATCTACAATACAAGTCAGTTAGTCAAGATTTTTGTTTTTACTATGAATGGAAGATACGACTTCACAAATCATTTTAAGAATGAGCTTAATTTCCGAATAGGAAAATGGTTATAGGTATTTGTTGTGTGATGGGTGTTTGCAAAACCTTCTACATCACATCTGCTGTTTCATGCATTAATTTTTTGATTTGTATAAAATATTTTTTTATTTGCAATATCAATTAGAGCAAGAATCAAACTTTAAAGTTAGGTTGTTGTAATAAATTTTAATCCCAGGCTTCAGTAAATGTTGTAGTGTGTTTTTGAATTTTGTTAGGTTACAAGCTTATTGTGTAAAGCAGAGAAGAGAAATCGTAATGGATTGGAATGACCCTTGTATTAGAAATGCACATGCACCCTTCCTTGGAAGGAACTGTGTAGAAGGTGCGACAGAAATAGAAACATTGTATTATCTTTTGTTAGTGAAGATATAAATTTTTGTCATAAACGCACATTGAGGATAAAGTGCACGGAGAGTTATGTTGTGAGGAGGGTGCAAAAGGTGTGAATTTCCTTCGTATGATTCTTAAAGATAAGATATATGAGATGGCTCGTCCTGACACCTCTAATGGGCTGCCTTTGGCTCTAAGAGCTTTCCGTCCATCCTTTATTCCTTACTTTTCGCTTATTTCCCTGTGTCTGTATCCTCTCTCTTTGTTGCCGCACTATTAGTTACATAAGTTTACACCTTCTTCACTGGCAAGAAAACCAAAAGAAAGAAATCAAGTAAAGCCATTTACGCTTATCAAAGTCAAACACAAAGATACAAGGACAGAAATCTACGGGGTAGCTACCTACCGAGAAAAGTAACAATAATAAATATCAGTAATATTACACAACTTTGGGTTTTCCTGAATTTTATTTGCTACACGGTGTGACCAAATACAAAAGGCATATACACTAAACTTTTGGAAAATGATAGTAATAGCACAAGAGTTGTAGGGTGCATTAATATTATAGTAATACAGGCAAACAGACAAGAGTAATTGAAAATCAGAAGTAAGGGACACTGTCAAATGCAGATGCACAATAAAAGTCTACAATAATGCATTTACTAGAGTACTAAATCTACATATGTAAAGCAAAAGCCATTTTCTTAGTTGTTATTACCCTTTGGTAGTGATACAGCCCAGTCAGGAGTACTTTTTAGTAGATCTAGTGCAAACAGTAAATCTTCTGTGAAATCACCTTTTTTCATTGCTAAACTTTCCCATGAAATAGAGCAATATAAACACTTTATTTCCATATGGCCACAATAACACAGTCGTAATAAAACATGAGTTGATAGTTCATTTGGCTATATAAATAGACGAATTGCGTAGCTTCTACATTTCATTGCACATTTGCTGTGCAACATACGACAATATTATTGGCAGCCCTCTTCCTTTCTATGTATGCCCGGAGTAACTTCTAACAAATAAACCACAACAGATAATTCAGGCCTTCCCAAATAATATTCTTATGTATCCAACTTATCATTGAATTGAAGGAGCATCACATAAAATAGAACACAAATAGCCTTTTTCTTTGCTTTTTACTGTATAGGGGCCATAAAATTTTCTATTATCCAACTGTGCTACACAAAGTAAACAGTTTTAAGCGTACTCTGAGAAGCAGATTGTACTATTTCCATTTTTATTGTGTCTTGGATATTGTATACACTTAAAAAACTGTAGGATATAGGATAGGAAAATAAATGCTAGAGATTACACTATGTAATCCTAAGAAAGGTTGATTCTATTGTGACGTAAGCTAAACAGTAGTAGTTTTAAAGAAGAGCAAGATGAGTATACAAGAGATTCTCTGCTATCCCATAATAGGAATGGTATTACAAAATCGTAGTACAAGATTATGGATTGAATCCGAATCTGTTGAAATAGCAGAGTTGCAGAAAATGACGGTAGAAAGGCACATCGGGGCATAATAGATATTTCCCAATCTACTTTCGTCCTAGAATCCGTTTCATTTTCAGTGGGAAAAGCAGCAATGCATCAATCTGCTTTCTTTCCAGACGGATGAAATGGGAGAATGAATAGGATTGTATAGAGGGGAATAGAATAGAATTGGAGTTAGCCGTTACGACAGGTACAGAATAGTAAATAGTCAACAGAGGCAGAAGAAGTAGGAGGCTAGGAGCAAGTCGTGCCATGCCATGTCAAGTCAAAAAGAGAATTCCCCAGAAGAAACTCCAGTCCAGCTTTGTGGCTTAAGCTATAACGTTTACATTGTATTCCTCCTGACTGAATGCAGAAATGCTTCGTAGGAAGGACTCTGTGTGCAAGGATTCAAGTTGCGTAAGTAGAACTCCAGCACAATAGCCCACTATCTATTCTAAACTATCTATGCAGTCACGCCCACTAAACTTATAAACTCTAAACCAAAATCCCAGTTTCTAAGTAGCATCCCATCTGCTGATCCTCATTCAGCTTGCGTTTGCAAATCACTTCCCTTCAACTTCCATTCAGACTCAATAGAACAAAAGATAAACTAAAGTCACATCATCAAAATCAGAATCCTATGAAATCGGACAATTTAAGTAGCTAGGATAAATCAATATGAAAGTCACAACTAATCCGTCTTTTCAATTTGATATCTTCATTGAAATTGTCATTCGCTGGGCAAAAACAGCTTTACTTCCTCCTTTTCTATACGTACTGTATCTATAGTTTCGTCTCTGAACCTAATTTGCGCATTAGCAAATTCATAATGAAGGGACTTGATGTGTAAATCTTAATGACAGATCATTTATTAATCTTCTTCGTTAGCTCACATCGTGTCACTTAAAGTAAATACGAATGTTTTACTCTATATATACACTACCTATATATAAACAGCCCTTCCTGAGTTTATCTTTTGTTTTCCTGCCTGAATGTAATAGCTGATGTATTATCTTGTCCCGAAAATAACCAACATAATAAAACAGCCTTCCAACAGCTCTGACTCTGACACATACAATATCCCGAGTGAGATACACAGGATGATAAACGACCCAAAACGGAAATCAACTCCACAATGCATTCAACAAACAAAACGGGAAGTTTAGCATGCATAGAATTATAATCTGAACAATATGCTCTGTCATCTCGTTACCCACCCTCCTAATATCATTCATATAGCACAAATGTATTACAAGGGTGTTCACCAATCTACAGATGCCTTAATTCTACTCACTACAACTTTCACCACAAGGAAATAACACAACAACAGTACGAATAGCCCTTTCCTCCTTACATATTTAAAGCATTATACGTAAATATGTCTGCTACTTTCTGCATAATGTTTTATAGTAAATGTGACTAAGTACGAGGCTTTATTTCCACAATGCTAAATGACTACATTCCAAATCTGGTGTCATATACGATACGTATGTGGGTGAAAAGAGCCGGACATGTCTGATTATGAAAATGACAAATGGTTTTTTCGCGTGACTAAATGAAATTAGCCAAAGCAGAATCCTAGTATGTATGAAAAGTCAATATTCTCTTTTTGTCTACTCTGTCTGATTGTTTCGCAAGTATTAGAGTCTATGGTTTTGTTCACCTTCTACATGGCATTTTCATAGCCATAAAATTCTTGATTTAGATTCATAGTTTCGTTTTTCCCTTTTAAAAAGTGCCATAAAAGTGTAAAAATGACGAGAATTTCGAAAGCAAATGCAAATGTGCAAGAAATATCTATACAGGACACAGATAGTTGTTGAAACTTCAACTTTAACTTTAAAAGTTGAAACTGAATAGTGAAATAAGAAAGATTCTATGTTATGCTATGTCATATGTATTGTTGTTTTTATCCATATTGAACACTTATATTTTTCTCAAGCAAACGTCTCATGTTTTAACGAGCATGAATTAAAATAACAACGCAGGTAGTTTCTTTAAAGGTGTTTTGTTCCAGTGTAGTTCAGAACACCTTTTATCGCGTTGCCTGAAAATTTGATTCCCTAGGCTTCAAAATATTTTGTAGCTGGTAGCGTAAGAAAGAAGGGCT
>JAAAYG020007953.1:0-10146 GCA_009936455.2 Tomocerus minor | reverse complement strand
TTTTATCGCGTTGCCTGAAAATTTGATTCCCTAGGCTTCAAAATATTTTGTAGCTGGTAGCGTAAGAAAGAAGGGCTGACTACAGAGTAACTCTTGTTTGATTGCATGAAATTACTTGATTCTGTTATTGCCCTCCTGCTCCTTACCCACCGCATACTTGCACCAGCACTGAAGGAAATGTTGATTGTGAGACCACCCAGTGTTACATTACATATGTATGGGTCGATATTAGTACTATTAAAATACTATGCACCATGTTAGCCATATTTCAGACACCTTCCCATTTCCAGACTCAAAGGAATCGGGGTAAAATGAATTTTTAGAGTATCCCTATTATAATTTTATTTAAAAATCTAATGAAGTATCATCCCGCATCTGAGATGCCTACAGTACATCTAAGAGAAAAACAGTCACATCAGGTAAAATAGATAGTAGAGCTCATTATTTTCATCTCGTGTATAGAACTCAAAAGTTCGTACATTGTAAAACTAACAGCCATTGAACGCTGTCTACAGATTGTAGATGTCTACCGAAATTGGCCATTTTAATTTCACGGATGACCTGTTTGCCGTTTCACACTAGGCACACAATGGCTTGGCACAATTAGCAATAATTCACCCAAAAGGCTAGCTTGATATGCAATCCGAGAATATTGGTCCATTGAGAATTCTTAGTCTTCACCCTTTTTATTTGCCTTACGTGGCACAAAGGTTATAGTGTGGACACTTTCTAAAACCGATTAAGTCTTAAAAAATCAAAGATAAAAGCCAAACAAATAAGTTTAGAACACCGATTCTATATCCTGGAACCCATTAATAGGTGTAACATTAAAAAAATAAATCGCATGTGTGCACGTGTGATATGAAACAACTGAAGTAATAGTAGCTACAAATATTTTATGAGATTATGACATAATTTATGATTTTCAATGTTACCATTCACTTTGCTTTCACATCCGACTGATTTTCATGCATGAGTATGAGTAACCTATTATAGAGAATCCCCCTAATGACAATGAAGAAGGAGTTGGTAATCTCAATGGAGGAAAAATGATTAATAAAAGTCTAGTAATCAGGGTGTACATTTAAAGGATGTATTGAAAAATATTATCGCCTTGGTTTAAAATAATTCGTTTCATCAGGGAAGAATTGGTAGTATAAGTTTAAAAATGAGAAGAGAGTGAGGTATGATGATAATCTTTCCGCCCCTTGACTGAGCCTCAAAGGTGTTTCAAAAGTTATCAGGGTGAGAATCTAATGCACCTCCATAATAGCAGAGAGAGAGAGAGAGGTGGAGAGAAAATTCGACGTGGGAAACGTGATAGCTTTGTATTAGATTTGAAGTTAACTTCAAAGAGCGGAAGGGAAGGAAGGCTTTTTGGTTCTTTAGCGAGTGAGTAAGCTTCAATGTTTCGCCCGGAGAGAAATAGTGGAAAGAGAGAGAGAGAGAGAGAGAGAGAGACATTGCATTGTGTATTATGTAGGATTGTAAGTGTGAGTTAAGTAAAATTGAAGAGCCAATCTCCACACGGTTAGGCAGACAGAGTCAAAGGAAGAATGAGAGAAAAGTAAAATCGGTTAGTTAAGCTTGTACACAAGTAATAGTTCTAGTTCCGTATCTACTTCTTCGTCTGTGTCCTTTGTGTTGTGTGAAAAGCTGTGCATTAGGAATTGTATCCCTTTTCCATAGATTCAAATGAATGCATATGTATGTATGTTTGTGTATGAATAAAACTATTAGAGTTCTATGTATTTATTTCTTTCAGTGTATTTGTTGCATGGCATGCATAGGAAAAGAGCATTAGCGTAGCTACTTAATCTTAAGTGTAAGTTCAGGGAATGTATACTAGACGGGGGCAAGAAGGGTAGGCACCTATCTATATGGAATGCATATCTGTGAAAAGCTTTGAGCCAAATCCTTGTGTCTAGCATACAAAGTTTGCCTTTAAGATTCCACTTTTAAGTCTTCAGCCTCACTCAACGTGGGTATCTACATTTACGCAATAAGTGAGCATTTTAAATCCTCCGTAAAATAAAGCATAAAGGCAAACCTCTTAGGTGAGCCGTAGAAAACATCAAACAACTAGCGGCCGCTCGTCCTTTGATCTCTCAACCGTATCAGCACGAATGTGAAATGCGTCCATCGCGTGCCAAAATATCCATTCTAATCATAACAATAAATTGCCAACGTCTTTGAAGTGTTAGTTACTTTGACTATAGCTCCATCATCGCTCTTCTCTTCTAGTAGCCTATCTAACGATATATCCTAAACTATATAATATTATATACTCCTCCATCATATACTCACAATGTTTCTAGCAGTCAATACAGTTCCTTAGAACTTAATAGTCATTCGGAGTAAATGTAGCAGGACCATAACCGTCAGGATGCCGATTCCAAAGTGCCTCTAATGTAATTCTTCAACATAAACAGAAACAAACAAAAATACGTGTCCTTCTATATATATATTCTACTTTTATATACTTTTCTACTTTTATCTGCTTTCCAGTGCATTTCAGATGAAATGCTGCATCATTTATATATCCTTCGACTGACGACTGCATTTAAATCCTCTTTTTCAAAGTATAGTTTCAAATTACTGCAAAAATATTCAACACATTTACATCATTACATCATTTCTATATTTACTGAGCTAATTAGGAAGTCGCCGCGCGCCGCGTGCATACGTTTGCTACGTTTCCAGAGCTAATTGTTAATTTTGCTCTGTAGAGGTATTTATAATGCGGGAGGAAGTGGATTTTTAGTCATTAGTTCCCATTGCCAAATATTATTCAAACAAGGACTCAGATGATTTCCATTGGAAATGACGGAGATAAAAATCGTCTATGAATTTTGATGACTGATTGTCGACGATAAATACAGAGTGTAATAAAATCTGGACTTGTGTATTATTATCTCAGAGAAACAATAAACGAATTTATTACATACTTCCTCCTCTCCTATGTAAGGCTATGTATTTTAAGGCGGAACTTAATTGGAGCGCTTCGGTTTTATTATGGCATTTTGAATTATATGCCTACGTTGCTCTTTTCGCTAGTCCTGAACTTCTCCATCTCTAGATATACGTTCTCTCAGTAGTGGTTATTGTGCAAAATCCTGATTCGTAACTCATAAAACAATGGTTTATAACCCTTATCCTGTCTTTTCGGCATTCTACACATTTATTTCCATATATTTATGCTGTCGCTTTAAGCAAATAAACTTTATTTAGGGGAAAGCAAGACTTGGTTAGTTTAGCCATAAGTTTATACGCATAAATATGGTTATAATTTTAGAGTAACTCAAATCAATCCATCATATTTCATGATGAGGTATTAGTTAAGCTATGTATGTTCATATAAAATATTTAATAGCAAAACAAGCAATCGCTTAAATTAGCCTCTATTTCATAAGGCTTTGCAAATTTTCTTTACAAAGGAAAGTGTAATGTTTGATTGGGAAGGTATATCTTTACTATTATTATATATTTATGTTTGTGTACACACACAGTGAGTGTGCAATGTAAATTCATATATAGATAAAAGCATGTATGAATAATTTATACTTTTATGCTTATTTACAAAGAACGAGGTGAAATCAACTCTGTCATCATCATGAATATCAAAGAGGGCTTTTCCTTACGATAAGATAATAACGTTGAATGACTCATTTATTGAGTTTCATGTGTGCTGGAACGGAATTTATTGGCTCTGCTAATTCAGCCGATGTATGTATGAAAGTGATTGAAAAGGAAGGCTGAATATTTGATAGAAAAACTATTTGAAAGTGATTTGCTCTCCTCGGCTCTGCTCTAGTTTTGTTTGACTGGATTTACCTAAGTGACTTGTTTCTTGTGTGGCCCACATCAAAAAGACATAACTAAAGGACACTCCATTCCCAGAACCAAACAGTGTAGACGAGAGAGACAGAGACAGAGAGATCAGAGAGAAAATTCTTTGATATAAACACACGTATATATATATATATAGGGATATTATAATGGATAAGAGATCGGGATTCTATGAAGTATTTCCTGCAGGGCCCAGCTCGGCTCTGTTTTCAAAGGAAAGACACCACTATCGTCTAGTCTACAGAATGATAGTCCTTCAGAATAAAATCTGTAATTTTAGAGGGAAAATCTTGTCACATTGGCATGTGCTCATTTGTTCCTCGACACATTCATACAAGCTTTTCTCAAACATTATCTATTTAGCATAATGTCATCCTCCCGTCAACAGCACATTTACAAGAAATTAATTACGAAGTCCATAACCGACGACTTGACTGACTACCACAGAGACATACTCTTCTATAATACCTATACTTATGATATGTAAAACAAACTAGATATGTTATAATAATACTTATCTTGCACTTATATAATGAATCAAATTAATTTTTGCAGAAACAATCCCCGTAATTTTACGCTATCATGTTGAAAGGGGAAAAAACTTGGTAAACGTGACGTCAACGTCAACTTGAAATCAATTGTAAATTGCAAAGTCCTGTCGTAAGAGAGCAAGAGATTGTCAATGGTTATTCGTATGGCCATTGACTGTTAAGAATAGGGTTAGCAGTGCTTGCTGAAAAGTAAATTCTGGCATTATATGTATAGCGTGGAGTGTGACAGGATAAAAAATGAGAGTATTTTTTAAGGTGGTTTCAGTCGTGCAAAAACTGGTTGTCATCTCTCGCATGGGAGTTCTTTCATGTCTCTTTCAGTCGCACCGGCACGGAAGAGTATAAGCACAAGGCAACGACTTGACAAAAAGAGACCGAAACAATCCAAATCTGTCTGGTGGAAGGAAGCCGCTGTAACTTTGCCTTTGATCTTCTCCGCTGGATTCAATTGGTCATACTCCTCCTACTCTCTCCTTCCTAGCATCTCTCTCTCTCTCTCTCTGACTCTTTCACAGATACAGAATCACAGGGACTTTATGTCTGAATATCCAACAACAAACTGTATGAACTAACTTGAAAGCTCTACTCAACTCTCTAAACAAATATGTATAAGGATATATGTTGAGATTCCTAGTATTTCCTAGTACACATTAGCATATCGTCTCAAGTATACTACTTGACGCTACTTCGAATCTCGCGTCGGCTTTTCCTTACAGTTATTATTACTACACAACAATATAACACAATAACTAACACACTTTTACTAGGAGCCGAAGCCTAGGAAATATATAGTTATTTTGGCTTTTAAAGAGACAAGACACGACAAACTAATATATTTTGCCATCTTATGCATATTATTTTACAGAGAAACTAATGCTCAGTTGGAAAACTCCATTCTCTAATCTACACCGACCACAATAGTCTTTAGCCGACGATCCTTTAGAGATGTGTGCCGCTACAGTCCCGAAACAAATTTCATGCACGACGAAATGACAGGAGACGACAGAATAAAATAGACAAGATGCGACACAGACAGATTGAACTCACTGCCTATAATATCCGTTCCCTCCTCCTCCCATTATTACTTATACTACCTAAACATATTCAATCTGAGTTCTGAAGACACTACTAGCATAAATTCAGCCTTTCCTTATTGCACAAATCTCTGTACATCTTTGTTCTCTCCTCATGTCGTCACTCGTCACATCACTGTCACTTTGTCTATCTCTAATATCCTAATGTTATGCTCCATTGAAAATCCCTCTCTTCTTTCTTCATCTGTCGCTTCCTTTCATTCTGCTACATACAACAACAGCCTAGTACTATTATGCATTAGCACAGCATACACTAACGAACATGTTAACACTAAATGCTAACAACGAAAAAGAGCCAAATCCTAGCATTTTTCAGATTATCATCGCAAAAGCCTGCATTGCATACAGATTGCCATTATACAATCAACTCTGTAATGCACTTAACATTCTCTAAAACTTAAATCTGTCGTTTTTTATCTAGTTAGCTATCTTAGCCCCAAGAAAACTCACTAAAGCACAGCTGCTTCTCATTTGGAAAAAAAATCGCAAATTCTATGCGGTTCTCTTCATCTATTCGGTTCGATTAATTTATTTTAACGCCCTGATGTTTATATCCCAGTCCTATTTTGCATTTGTTGCAAAGATTTTCTAAAAATAGCTTTTCATCAAAATTCTTTCCGATGAAAAATTTATTAGATCCCAATTTCTTGAGCCAAATAAAAGTTTAAAATAATTATTATTATGAAACATTGAAACTAAGTAACTACTTATGCGACTAGCATGTTTATAATCATTGTATTATTATTCATCTCCTATAAGATCGCACAGATTTGAAATGGGTATTGTTCAGTTTCAACATCACGAATTGGCAATTGAGGGGAACAGGGACATTACGCATAGTTTTATGTATTTATGAGCATGGTCATATATATGACATGAGGAAATGAAATAATTAAATTTGATTTCCAGCATGATAAACTTGGGTTTAAGTATTCTAGCAGCAGCAGCTAGATGAGAGACTATTATATACACAGAAATTGGCTATTGAACTGAAAGTAAAATGATTTATTCTTATCAGAATTAACATCACGGTCGACTGTGGCAAGATTACGTGAAATATTGCAAATGAAATGACTGCACTGCTATAATACTAGCGTTTCAATTTATTTCGATATCAGCAACTTATTTAAAGCGAGTGTGTTTGTTAATAGTTTCTTGCTCTTTCCCAAGGAAAAGTAGTAGCCGTTCTCCCACTGAGAAGAGAATGATTCAGAAAGCAATTCTAACGTTTCTACATAGGTGTAAAATAATAATATGAGCAGAAAACGGAAAGAAAGTGTGGGGAAACATTGGGAGAAAGTTGTGCTGTTTTGTTATTGTTAGTGTAAATCAGTGAACTACTTTAATACACAGAAGCTAGCCGACAAAAGGGCAGTGAAAATGAATTTAATAAATGCAAACAAACTGAAATAGAATCTGAAACGGTCGTTTATTAAAAGCTACAGCCGTAATAATTGCCAGTTTCGCACAACACACGTCTACATGGAAGAAGGCATTGCATGTCGACTGTTCGAAAAGCAATCATGACTTTCTTTGGCTTGTTTACTCATTGTAAGTGACTCATATCTTTTTTTTCTTTAGTTTTAGTACACAACTGTGAAAAGAGAAATGCTGAATGCGAAAGTTTGATTGAAAAAGGTTGCGTCAATATTTCTATAAGCATAAATACTATGATTCAAAGAAGCAATTTCCTTCGCTTGGTTTTATGTGCCACAAATATTTCTTTTGTTGTGCACACCCTATTGTAAAGTTTGCCTGGGTGAAATGATAAAACTATCATAAAAATGGATTCTATAGGAGTTGAACACGAAATGGAGTGTGTTTGTAAGAGGCATTGCTGTGTTATTTTATTTCCTACAATTCTGTTTTGATATTTCAGCCACGTAGCTCACTTTCATCTTAAAAGTAAGTATGGTATGAGTAAGTAGACCTTAAAAATCCATAAAACCTTCAATCTCCCTGCGGCATGTCCTTTACTTTGTTTAATGTGTTATGTCATGATACAAAGTGGCCGAATGACTGCACTCCCCTTTCTCATGCAATTTCAAAGATTGACCTTTAAATTTTCAGCAGCGCCTACTTGCACTTCTTGGAATTTTTCATGCATAAACTTCTCACTTATCAATTACAAAGATTGAAAACAATTATTGAATTTCTGTACAACATCCCGCAATCTACACGTCAAAGTTCCATTATCGTCCTTACACAATAATTTTCGTACCTAATAGGATATTAGGTAGGTATCTTGTGTCTGTATCGGTAATTGCTGACTAATGCTAATCATTTTTTTTGGTGCAGCTATTGATTTTCATACGGATTTCCACTTAATTTGGATAATCTACTTTTACTTCTTTCATGCCACCTTGAATCAATGAATCAATGAAATGGAAAGAGAAAACGAGCCTATAATTGTACGTTGATCAGGGCTAGATGTGTCATTAATTCTTTCTAGGACGTAATTCTCGTCTTATTTTTAGCATTCAGAAAGATTAAGAAAAGAAACTTACGTTCCCGTCAAGCTTCGAGTATTTTCGAAGCCTGAGACGGCGACCGAAAAAGGATATGGACCGAATTTTGATGATTCTTTGTTGTCAACGGAGTGAGGTGGTTTATCAGACAGGAGCACGGCGTAGGCTCCTCAAAAAGACCCAAAGCACGAAGAAGGGGAAGCGGAGAATCTCAGAGTCAAAGAGAAACGGTTGAGAATAGTGTGGAAGAGAAGAAACGGAAAAGAAGCGTCGAACTTTGTCGCATGCAGTCCGGATGAGATACCCTCGTCGACTGTGCAGAATCTTTTTGCTGCTGATACTCTTCACCGCGTATCCACTCTCTTCAGTCGTCGACGCAAGCTCCGATATTTACTCCTCTTTCCAACCTACAGACAGATAGCAGAAAACGGATGAAATTTTCTCACAGCCTTCCTTTTCCTTTTGTCCCTGTCACAGCTAAACTGTTCTCTCAACTTTTGGCATTAGATTACCCAATGGAAAATTCGTTCAGGTGTCAAAAACCAATGACATTAGCAGGGATATATTTTATATTCATAGAATTGTTGACAAATTAATATTCTTAAAGGAAAACTCCAATACATCTTCTACAGAAGTGTAAGTAGAATGAATTATTCGTTGCAAAGTCTTTCTTTTGATTTACATACACGTGGATGATAAAAATATAATTTAATTTAATATTTACCTATTATGAGCATAATAATTAGGATGTATCTTTTATCTTTTAGTACTTTTACATGAGAAAGTGAAAATGCTTTCACTCATATATTAAATAGTGAAACAAGTAATGGTTAAATGCAAGGACTGTAGGTATAAGTAATTTTAGCAGTGTCTGGTTGCATATCCAATAGTCTGAAATTGAAAAGTGTAGCTATTTCTGGACGCATCAGGGTTTAATGATACTAATAATGGTTGTCATTGAATATGTTTCTGTAGGATATAGCCATTGTATTGTATTAGCATTCTATTAAACATGTGTATTATGCAAATTCAAAGAAATTTTATTAGAATTTCGAGAGAACTATTGCGTGTTTGAAGTTAAGACAAGCGTAAGAATGGTTTGATCGGGATGTGAGAGCTGGATAGTTGCTGCTGTTAGAGGATAATACAGGTAATAGATTTATATGTAACCACAATAATAATATATTAGATGTGGGTAGGTAACTGTAGGAAGAAGTGGCCTAAAGAACAAAGGAGAAAGTATCAGTACACAAACAAAATGGCATATCTCTCTTGTAGGTAAGATAGTTGCTGGTATATTATGATATGCGTGTATATAGAAAGTGTATATATAGCTAGGGAGATAGATCCTGCCTGTGTGAGTTGTGTATCTGTACATTTATGCATAGTTGGCTAGCGTGGAATAGAAATCGCACAAAGCCCGTACGTTGAAATAGGCTGTAATTTAGCAAACGCACGATGACGGCTCAACTACAAAGGTAAAGTCGTCCCATTTTGATCTGGATCAGAAACTTCAAAAGCTTTGCATACATGTATGTATACGAGTGAACAGGAATTGAAGTGAGTGAGTGCAAGAATAAAAGGAACTCATAAAGGGCTACATACATTCTCATCTACGTAAACTTAGGCTAGATACACGCAGTATGGACTTACAAGGGTGCTCAATCCCTAATATCAATCTCTTTCTACTTTCTGCATCCCGACTCACTCGCCTTCTACTTCTCTCTCTCTCTACTTCTTCTATGCAGATCGACGATTCACTCGATGTTCGTTTGTTGAACGACTTGCCCTATATCCCTCTCTCTCTCTCTCTCTCTCTCCATCACGATACACTTATACAGAATACGGAGCCGTGTACAGAAGTGTGTTCACAATCTGACAAAATATTATACTACTTCCATTCGACTCTATGGATAAGTAGAATAACGAATGCTCTATAGCATTGTATGTATTAGTGATGGAGAAAAGTGAAAAGTATCCTGCAGGTTATGCCTAGCTACGCCTGCCATATAGTCAGAGCACAAGAGGTCGGCTACTTTGAAATCCACTGTGCGGCTCATGCGAAGATTATTTTTGCACCCAGGATCAAACGCGGCACTTCAATGCAAATTGATCTTGCGTTAAATAGCCTTCGTCTTTGTGTCGAACACCATCACCCTCCCTATCATATTCACTACTCACTCT
>JAAAYG020007942.1:1956-25726 GCA_009936455.2 Tomocerus minor | reverse complement strand
TCACAATTCCGTTTCCTATAAGTTAAGAAAAGAAACAGAGATAAAAGAATATTTATTTAGGTATTTCAAAAATTAATTTATGCTATAGATATTTAAATCAAACGTCTATTTAGTAAACATTTCTAGTATAAAAAACGCTAGCATACAATTAATGAAAATTAAATTACGATCCAAAATGTGCGACAATGATACAGATTTAATCTCCAATGATTATTAAATTCGAATCAACCTTTGTAATGCAAAGTTGTTTAAACTGTGGGCAAGAATTTTTATTCCACGGTGACATTGTATTGAAAGTTTCCATGGCTGCAGTTCATTATTCCTACAGTCCAGCACTCCACTGAAAATGCAATTTCCCCGAGACATATCAGTTGATATTTTTTTGTGACTCGTGCTTAACAATAGTTGCGTCTTAGCATTAAGGCAGAGTTGATGATGCGAAGATGTAAGTAAATCAACTAACTGGAAGTTACGAATGCAACACGCGGCACGTTATTAGCTTCTACCTTCTACCTGATATAGATTTCTAATTATGCAAGCATAGAATTGAATAGAATCAGTATACGACATATATTATTATTCAAGCTCACTATGGATTACAATGGAATATGCACTATATCAATTACTCTACAGGCAGCGTCCAGATGACAAGAAAAAATTAGGATGCTAGCTTGAGTATACAACCTGACTCCTGGAACATGGAATGTAATTTCCACAAAAATTTGCAAAAATTAGTTGATGTATAACGTTCACCGTGTAAATAATGTTTCTACTTTTCATAATTAAAAGTACACAATTTTTTAGCCTTTTTCGGTAGGTACATTTAATTTTTACTCAACTTTTACTATAGTGAAAATTTAACATATATACTGAAAAAGATATTAAAGTGTGTAAATGTGAAATAGAAGGTATATGGTGAAAGATAGATATCTCTTTAATTTTGCTTATCTCTACAAATTAAATGCATGTAGTAATAAAATATAAACTACTGAAAAAGTTTTGACTGCAAAACGTTTAAATGCATGTGCGGCACTGGAAAGGAAGCAATTAACTCATGTGATAACATTACAGGGACTGTATATTGACAGCTGGGATCCATTCAAGTTGATGCGCAAATGCATGGGAATTTTACCTACTCTTTTTAGAAGGAAACGTTGAGGATGGGAAGTGAAGTCGAGTAGAGAGAAACTTCCTATCACCTTTTTGGCATGTCGTGCTATTTTTATTGTAGTTCGACTCCTGTCAAGTCTTTCACAAAAGTAGTGCACCTAGTTGATGCTATCACAGATCCATATCTTTCAACACTATGCTATCTCCAAATTCTGGAAGACCTCATTCATTGTTGTATAGAATACTCGGCTGATCTTTGTATGACGATTAAAATAAATCTATATCGTTAGAAAGGTAGGCACGAGTGATTTAATTGATTAAGAATATACGGTTCAGAGCAATCGTTAGAAAAGCGTTCGATTATGTATAAAAAGCGTCTAGTGTCCACTAAGACAGCTTTTCATAATTTCCCTCAAGCATTTTCATATTTTCCCTCAAAAATTGATATTATTTAGGAAGAGACTACAAATAAACTCCATTTGCACGTTTGATTAAAGGGAAAGCCATACTGGCAAAATAGAATAGCTTGAAGGAATGGCTGTCCATGGTTCCATAGTGTTTTGTTATACACTTCCTTGAAATTGGTATGCTCGCATTATCTTTAGTTTAAAGTAGGTGTAAGCAGAAAGTACCTTGGCTTCCATTTGATACATTTTATTTGGCAGCTGCAAGAAAGTGTAAAGATGCAGTAGAAGTCAACTAGTGTTCTGTTAGCATTTTTAAAATTGCGCCTTTTGTTTCCTGAGCTGGTTTTTTTGGAATCTATAACCGTAACTGCAAATAGAAGAGAGGACGAAAATAGCCGTCTGTAAAATATTTCCCTTCCCCTGAATGCAGTAACTATTTGTTGCAATTTATAACCTTTTCTCATGAATTTCCCTCCTTAGAATGACTAGAATGCTTTTAAATCGCCTAAATAATTTTTACTGTAGGCAAACTGTCAACTGCAGAGTGAGATATGGCCCTGACTTCCTACGAAAGAAAGCTGAGAGAAACCCTTTCCTGTTGTTGGGGATTTAACTACTGTATGTATTATGTATAACAATTCTAACTTTTCTGTCTCAACTTGTAAGAGGAGGAATTATTTCCAAGTGGGAAAAATTGGCCCCTAACCACTGCTTAAAAACAATGAGATTTTCTATGGACTGTATAAACAAGTGAGCATTGCATTGTTATCACAAATGGCGAGGTTCTGTGTGTCTGTATACACAAGTGACAAACAGTGTACAATTTTGTTTTATATTTATAAACAGACTATAAGCGAGGAAAAAAACAAATGATAAAAATGAAATTGGTGATTTATTTTTGATTAAGCATTGAAATACACAATAGAATGAAATGGAATATAAATTGTATTTATATCACACAGAAAACATTTAGAATGTGTATTGGCATGAGTTAATGCCTTAATTAAAATGGCTGAATAATTAAAGACCGTGAAGCTAGTAGAACTATTTACACGTTCATTAAGAGTATAATAGAAAATGTAAACTTACAACTGAGAAAGAAATAGCATCTCTTAGTAATGCTAAGGGGGCGTAAGTTTCAAAGACATTTGCTTTGTAAATATTTCCGAGTGAGCTGGGTTGTTGATTAATTAGAAAGAGAGGAGTAAGAGCCCATGTAAAATAGCTATAAAGGAGAAAGGAAAACAGGCGGCAAGATCTGGCATGACACAGCCCAAATACAGTTGATCAATTTATTACGCACGCACTCAACTCACTTTAGAACAGTAGCACTGTGGATCTCTGATCAGAAAGCTTTCCATTTAAATCATTATTGGTGGCTGTGTAGTAGGAGCATTAGTGGTGCCCATTTCGCTTCTCATTACTTGATGCACACTCTTCCTTTGCTGAATTCAATTTCCACAACTCCCTTCCAAAATGATCGAGCTCGATGGATGTTTTGCCTTGAGCGGCAAATCTCATTTCGACTCCTGCACTATTAGGAGACTATTTCTAGCTTACCCAGTCAAATTCAATATAAATTCGGTTTATAGTTAGAGGGAGAGAGAGAGAGAGAAAAAGAAAACCGCGGGTTGCTCGCGGAAATTATTTTTCATTTGGCATTTGTAGAACACTGCAAATACAAACACTTCACAAGGTGCTGCTGACTTTCACTTTCCGAATGCTTTCACTTCCACTTTCACGTCTTGATGAATCACAGGGGAAAATTGAATATGGAGATTATAGGGATTTTCTGAGATATAATTTAGGGAGCCTGTGTATAAGCTTCACTTCTAAAACAAATGCATTCGTAATTGAAGATATTTGAGGATTTAGAGCCTTGTTTTCGGCTTTTCCTGGAAACAGTGTGCGATGAATACTTTAGGTCGCAGGCCTTAATAATACTATTTAATAATAGTAAAAGAAAAAAGTTTTTGATGGAGTTAAAGCTCAGTATGGGCATAGCTGAGTTTGAAATTGGTTCGCATTGCAATCCACAAATAATAATGATGACAAGTTTGCAGGAGTAGTTCTTAGAGTTGTAATAATATCTCCATTGTCTGCTATGACTAACATTCAGCTCAAAATTACAATGGGAGATTCGAAATAATTAAGCCAACATTGTACCTCAATTTCCCCAAAGTTTCACGTGAGGAGCATAACTTTCACTCTTGCTTCCTTATAGAACATTTATTTCTTTGTTCCATTTCAAACCCTTCTTCTATATTTAACAATGAGCTCACAAGGCCTCGTTTTCTCTTGCGTAAGCACTTTCATTGTGAACATGATCTATCTATCTGAGCCTTCATCTCGCCTCTCCTCCTCCTATATAACATCTCCCTACACTACCTAAGCCTTGAAATACCTATCATGTCATTGTGGAGCTACACGCGCAAAAATAAATACTCTCTCAACATTCTAAAATAATCACGACTTGCATTACAATGAATTCCCAGTTCACATGTTAAATAGATAAAACAGTCGGAAGAGCATCTAATTTGCTTACAATGCACTGATAATGATCTCCTCTGACAGCAATCGTCATTTATTTCCAGGGGGTCAAGATAAATCTCTCTATTTATCCCTAGTAATAAATAAATACTTAAATCAGCACATTACTATTCCCTGCCTTCGCATTTTCATCATTTACATCAACACAATATGTTTCAAGTAGGACTTGAAACACACATTTAGCCCAAGACATCTGACATTCCTACACACAGAGAATAATTATCTGTAATTCAGTCAATCCATTGTTTACAGACTTTCTGTCAGAATAGACAAAATTGCTAATGGCTACGTGCAAGGTAATTGCTTTGAAGTTGTGAAACTTCTAAGCCTCCTCTCCATTCCCAGTCCTTACTCCTTTGAATTCAGAGACGAAGAACTTGTTCACATCAAGTTCCAAATAGACACATGTTGATTCAATAAGAGAACACTCACGTCCACCCACCGTGCTTTTCCAGTCTCCTCTGTCGGAACTGTCCATAGCGTCAATCCCTAACTAGTTGGTTACAATTTCATTTCATCTGTTTATACGCGTCCTTAGTAATATATACACAGGAGACACAGTTAATCAATTACTACTCTGTTACATACATAGACGCATTTTCCCATTTCTAACCACCAACAAAAACTTACAATATTATCCTGCCAAATTTCGCATTTACACTGATACGCTTTTGGCTATCAGCCTGACTGACAATAAAGTTCTGCACGGCATTGACTGACAGTCCAATTACAGTATCATACATTTATTTGTTGTTTCAAGGCTTCTTTAAACAAAATCCTAGAAATCTCTCACATTTTTATCAACATTAATTAACCTGGATACTATTTATCACGCGTTCTAAAAAAAACCCTGTCCTGATTACTTTTATTCTTGGGATATCATAATTAATTCACTTTTTATCAATCATGAATTCAAAAACATTCAATGTTTTCAATAGTTTAAAATGCTTTTTCCTTTATGAAAACACTGATTTTTACATATTTTGTAGAAATGACTGCCATAAATTCAGATCGGCGCTATCATGTTCGTATTGTAGTTTAATTTCGGAGAATTTTCAATCAAAATTACTGCACAGATATAACATTATATTTCTTATTTTCACTTGACTTTCTTTCAATTATTTCTAGATCGCAATTACTGAGAAATTAAGTTTTACAAATATTATACAAAAGTGTAATATTTGTTGACATAGGATATAGTGGTAGAGGAGTTTATCTATAAATGAAGATGCTGCACAGCCGTGCGAATATTGTGTAGCTAGCCAAGCAGAGAATATAATTTCTCTGTTCTGAGTACATGGGAGTGAGTTCTGTGGTTGTCAGAGACAAACACTGATCCTTTGAGAAGAATGCTTTATCACTTAAGTCAACCATGAAAAAACAGAGAATCTCCCACTTTTCATAGCAAGTCATCAATCTTGCAAAAATCCCTGGTGTCAAAAAAGAGAATAGGAGCCGGAAAGCAATAGCGTGGAACTTTTTCATAAAAATGCCAAATCAATTGTTTTTCTTGGCCATTGTGTCACTGTAGCCTTAATTCATTTTTATCTTTACAAATATTAATTTTCATTCATGGGCTCGTGTCATGCCAAGTATCTTGCTTATGCACACACAATAACTTCCGTATACGTTGGCAAACACAATCACAATATAACACAGAGATCATCACTGTCTCTTCTCTACGAACACATTTATTTACACATTACATATATTTTGCGATAACAATGCCAATTTTATTGCTAATGCATCTTGTTTCGCGAACGGTAATATATTAAATGAAATGAATTTAATTATCACAAGGAATAAACTTCACTTTAAAACCAATAAAATTGTGCACAGAAATTGGAATAAAAATTTATAATGATTGATTCCATGCTTTTTCCTCCTTACACCTTTTATTATATTGTGATTTTTAGGAATTAATTGTTGTAAGCCGTGTTGAGTAGATGATAAAGTCGGCTAAATGTGATTAATTGTGGTCAGAAAGTATTTAATCTCTAGCGACTGGTTCGAATGTTTTAAATCAGTGCAGTACGAGGTGGTTGGGATTGTGTTCAATTGACGGAAAGTGGTGAAATGGTATGAAAGAGACAGAGAGTGGGAAGAAGAGTGAAAGCCAGTGTGCTGGAAGCAGAGAGCAACTGATGAGAGTAAAAGAGGTGGGCATTGGCATCTGCAGTTGATGGTGGTGACTGGCGAAAGGAGAAGATGCGGTTTGCAGTTGCTTGGGATGTGAGAGAAGAGTCTGAGGCAGGCAGGTCAGGACGGAAAGCGCCTAGGTAGACTCACTTCCTATAAAAAGCGCTGAAACGTCAACGACAATCAGGAGAGCTCCCACACCACACACACCACACTATTAAGAGGCGAAGGAGAGACCGTGCACGTTTCATCCATTTATATGCCTCTCTCTTTCTTTCTCTCTCAGTCAGCTACATGTTTAAGCCTGAGTAGACAGAGAAGAGAAAGCGAACTTTCTTTTCCTCCCTTTCACACTCCAGTCCAACTTCTTTCTATTTATTTCTTCTTGTCTTTTGAGTGTAGTGGATGGATGGATTTAGATGGGGCTTTAAGCCTTCAGCTTAGCGACTCTATTTACACCCACGACTAATGTTCCTTAAACTTGAATTGAATCGCCAGTGAGATAAGCTTTTCCACTCTTTGATTGCTACATTCTCAGCCTTTCCCTTCCTTTCACACCTACACAATCTCAGGAAAATTTACACTATCTTTTTTCATTCTCCTTTTGTCCGGCTCTAACTTCCGTCTTGCGGAATTAAAATACTAACTGACAATCTATTCGTGGACATGAATGAAAATATATACGTTCATCTAACTAAATTAATCCATAGTCTCTCGGCGTTTACACTCATTTAAACCGCCGAGCTATGAATAATTCACAAGATAAGAGATACTTTTAGACAACTTAGCACCGAATTAAAACTTTCTATAAAGTGTTAATGCTATATAGCATAATGCCAAATTAGGTCAACTCTTAGCTCGCAAAACTTATTTTTTCATTATAAAACTCTAAATTATCTATGTAACACCATCTCTAAACCCTTCTTAAACGATAATTCAAAATATTTAATGGGGAGTTCTTTTTTTCACTAAATGCTGGTCATTCTCTCTAATGTGCTATATACGCTAAATAAATACATAATATAACTGTAAGAATTTGGCAGAAAGCGTATAAATTTTTTTATTTATTCTTTCTTTCAGCATCTTACTTTTATACTCTTTTATACGAGTATAAAAGTAAAATGCGGCAGGTTTTGTATTGTTTATATCCGAGAAGGGATCGGAATCAAATTGCGAAATAGGACATTGTCTTTCCTACTCATACCTTATCGCCTTTCCGGTTAAGTAAGCGCAGAAAGCTCAACGAGAAATTAAATTAGTGCACACGCCCCTTTGAAATATAGTAGCATAAATAACTTGATAATAGCCTGACACCTCCGGGATTCTGTTATCTCTATTACATCTACATATATACATACTAATGCAATGTCCCTCTAAAAAGGTTTGCAAACTTCAAACTTTCCACCGAAAACCCAAAGGACTATTTCATAGCTTTTGTTAGCTATATAAACGTTAGGTAGGTACATGTAATGTGTATAAAAATAGGATTACTTAGGATTTCAACCGATGCCATTAGGTAGACTAAATGTTCAAAAACTAGCAGTGTGTGCCCAGTGGGTAAGAAGTATATGGTGACTTTAGTGACTATACTTGCTAAAATGACGTAGTACGGGCTATAAAATTTGGTAGCTAAAATGCTATACTATTTGTTGGCCTTCTAGTTACCTACTAAAGTTATTTTGACCAATAGCAAATTAAATTATATCTATAATGGAAAAAACGACTAAAATCAATTACTTAGTTTTTCGTCTATTAATTCTTTTGTATTAAGAAGCGGCATCGCTTATTTAAAACTTCCTTTTGTCTGTCTGTCCGTACGTACGTCCGTGGGTCCGTTTACGCGATAACTAAAAAACGGATGAAGATACTGACGTCAAACTTTCAGGATATGTTCTAGGGGTATATCCGACAATCCCATTTGAAAATAGGATTGCTCCGTCTATCCATTCCCGTTCTGGGGATGTAAAAATTTTATGTCACCAACAATACCTATGTCATATTTTTCTGTTTATCTATTTAAACTAGGAGCCAACCCAAGTCGCAGGATATAGGTCCACCGCCGCTTCTTTCCTACTCCGTTTACAAGGGTTTATTTACTTTGATGACTATGATACAGTGTAGTCAGTTATCTTTGTCTAATCCGGTTCAATCCAATTGTATATTGCTTTTGCACAAGTTTTGAAGCAAACAGTAGTAGCCTCTGCGAGAGCGTGCGGGGAACGTCTTTTGAGAGTGTGCTCTAATTTGATAGTGTTCTTTTCGTGTGTGCCTAGTTTTAGTTGTAGAAATTCTAGGTTAGTGTAATTGGTGAATACGAATCAATTAATAAATTCACCAGTAGGTAAGTTATCTGTTTGTTTGAAGTGTTATTTGGGATTCATTCTGAGCGGCAGACAGAATTGCACGTTTACTTCAATCAAAAAGACGACAGGTAACAGTTGACACTGATCAAATGCATTGACATCATAACGCAGCTAGGTTCGAATTACCAGTTAGATTTGCAAATAATTTCCGTCGCTGGTGAATGGGATCTGAAAAGTAAAGTAGGTCCTTACAACCCACATGCCACACCTACACACGCTACACCTAGTTGCAATTTTCCATTAGACCAATAATAACCAACGAGAGCCAAATCCCTTCAGTGAATCTTTTTCTGGCATAATAATCCTCTCATTTAATTTCATTTTTGTAATCATCTCTGCTTCTAATTTCACATTCTATTTAATGTAATTTTCTAATCAAATTGCGTGTTCCATTGCCATGACATAACTACTCTATATAACTACAACGTAAATGCTAGTATTTTCTGAAACCGGTAAAAGGTGTTTGTTACATGCGTAATGAGATTTTTGAGTAAAGTGGTTTTTTAAAACATTCAGGGTAGCAAGCTACCCTGATCTTAAACGCAACGTTTGTCGAAGTCTGTAAATGTCCCATGTAGGGTATTTTCCTGTCAAGGATACTGCGAATTATTGTAAATATGTACCTACGTAAATGTATGTTTGCATTTCCCCATAGTTTTTCTCTCTTTGAACTCTGTCACGGCAATATACTGCACTGCATGATGCATGAGATCTTAGATGCATATTAACATATCCTCAAGTCCAAAACAGACTCGTAGAAATGATAAGTAGACACGACAGGGAAAAGTTTGAATAAAGGACTTGAGTTAAACGTGGATATTTTTATGCTACTGGCTATCATGCTTTATTAGCAGTTTTGGCCCTTTTTGAGCTTGATGTTGAAATAAAAGCATGGGTATAACTAAAAAAAAGAATTTGAACTAAAATCCAAATGATATATTTTCGCAAAATTCATAAGAACACTAATCTCAGGTCACTGCGTTTGAGCATGATAGCATGTAAGTTCTAACAAAAATTTCAATTGTAAAAAGAAAAAAATATTCATAATTACTTAGTTAGTTTGAATATTTCTAATGCTATAAAATTGCACATAAATGTTTTTTACAAATAAATGTTAAACTTGATTTATGGTTATTATTTCTATAAAATTATTCACTAAAGAGAATGTTTGAATGGATCACTCTATGAGCTACCTCCTAATTTATAATCGATTCATTGTGTATTTACTATGTAATGTAAATGAACGGCCCTAGGAGAGTATCTGTAGTCGGAAAAGAAACAATATAAAACGGGAAAATCAATTTCTAAAGTTTAGAGGAATCATAATATTTATATATTTATGTATTAATAATTATTATAAATGTTAATGTAATATTTCAATAGGTATGTATTCACAGTGTCCATAAACCAATTGAAAATGTCCCTAATATAGTTTTAAAGTGTCCCTATAACCATTTTCATAGTCCCTAAAAATAATTTATGTACATGCAGTATGAAAAAACGTGAAAACATACATGATGCAGTCAGTGCAAAGAATTTATTATATTTACAAATAATAGAATGCAATTAATGTTGAAAATGGTTATCGTCATGTCGTCATATTGTAATAAAGAACAGAAGTACCAGTATGATTGTATCAAACGGTTGTATGAAACTGGCAGTAGCAATAGATCAAAGACAGATAAGGGCCTTAGGAGCTGCTTTGGGTCGTCCTCTTTTTAGTTTTCCACCAAGAGGTATGTTTTTGACAGCTGCAGAGAAGTGGAACAGTATGTGCTATAATATTATATATATATTAGGTATATATAATAAGATATTGCTATAATATGTTTATACACATATAGTTTTGATAATATGGGCAAGTATACATTGATTGTTCCTAATTGCCAGTTTGTTTGTGTGAATGAATATGTTGTTCCTTGTTGCAGTCAAGGAGGAGACTACAGACATTCGTGGGCACTCGAGATTTGTATGTATCTACTTTGCCTCTTCCTTATCTATGTTTGACTAATCTTGTCTTTTACTTAAAAATACGACAGGACAGGAAACTTAAGATCCATATCTCTCTTCCATCTCCATTCACAAACCGTTCCACTTTTCTTCACTTTTAGCATACCTCTTGTTGGAACAACCGACCGATAGAATATGAAAATGGCTTTTAGGGACATTTTCAATTGTTTTAGGAACACTTTAATTGACATCCTATTTCAATATATGTAACATGAGAGTATCCTGAATTTATTTGAACAGCATTCTTGGCTATCTACTAGACACTTTTGAAAAAATTCGTTGTGAAATTCTAAAATAACATTTCCTTGCAACACATTTTAAGGTAGAAAACAATTAAAACTTTGTCCAATAGTTGCCGGAATCATGTACAGGAACCGTGAGTGTAGAGATTAATTTTAGAAGACGGAAATAATATATGCATATTTTATAATCATAACCCATTTTCATAATCCTTAAATTCCACCAGCTCCGTATTACATATTTGTGTAAAAGATACTTTCCTTAAAACTTTCATTACAGTCAGATTAAGGCGAAAATATCTCACTCTTCTACGGATGGGCTATAATGTAATTCGTAGCGCTGTAGAGCTGCCTGGTAGTGCAGTGGCGTAATGGCCACATAATCACTGTAGAAAATCTTATACGGAAATACAAAACTTTTATACGTAAAATGATATTCAAATGCTTACTTTATAAATCTTGCGATGTACAGCTTCTTAAGCTATTCAAAAGCATGACAAGCGTGTAATAAGGAAAAGGTATCACATACCACAAAATGCGGTAGATTTTCCGAACTAATTAAATACAGACATGTTCAGGGGAAATTTTCAATGAAATTTCTGAGTTTCATTCATAAGCGAGTTGCCAACAATTTTTCTCCAACTTCACACACAAGACAAACTTATTTAGATTTCAATTTACAGTGCAGCTGCCTAATTAATTCCGTCCTCTAATGGTATATTGCAAAAATAATGTTTTGGCGCTGAGCTACATAATTGATGAGTTTCTGAAATTAACTAATAGCATATACTATAGACAACTACTAGCATATTATAACGAATAGCATATTATAGATTAACTAATAGCATATTATGGATTAATTAATAGCATATTATAGACATCCCGAATACCTATCTGCGTTATTCTGAATTTTTAAGTACGTTCAAAAACGGGCTAATTATCAACTAAAGTACCTAAGTTAATGCCTACGTAAAGGCAATAAATATCCACTTTATTCATCGTCACTCAGTGTCGTATATACAACTCAGTTGCGGTTTTAGCCAAAAAATGAATGAAAATGGCTCATTTCAAAATTTCTCTTTTCAAATCCTATTTCTCAACATTTTGGGGAGGGGACCATGTCCCCTTGCAAGGCCGTATTGAGGGGGGGGTTAACTGACCCCCCCCCGAAATGCGAGAAAAATGGGAAATTTTTGGAAAAATACACAAAATTTTCCTCGCTTCGCGCGAAATTAGATATATTTTATCAGTTTTTGGCCAAAAACCACAAAATTTTTTCGCGAATTGAAGCGTTACAAAATATTGTAATAAAATGTATTTGACTTTGACCCCCCCGAAACTGAGTGAGTTCTAAATACGGCCCTGTCCCCTTGCACCCACTCTTCAATACGGCCATGATAATGGACGTAATTCACGGCAAAAATAATATATTTAATGGTAGAAATAGATTTTATAGTCTTCTATATCGATTATTTTTGTGAAACACATTTATACCGAGTTTCTTTGCAGAACGTTTAATTATTCAAAACAAATGGAGTGTATATAGTAAAATACAACATTGAATAAATAAATATATCGAATTGTATATTACAATTCTGAAGGGCACTAAAACATTAAAAATGGAGTGCGGCCATTACAGCTCGCCCATTTAAAATTTGTCAGCAAAAATGAGCACATCTTTCACAGAGATATCCAACAAAAGTTTAATATCTCCAATTATTAAAGAATTCGAACGGTATGTATTTCAAAATAATCTTAAGAAATCAAGGTGCAAATTATACGCCAGTGCTTCATTAATGAAAATGGCTGGGCTTTCTGTTTAAGAGTAAATTGCCATATTTTTTCTTCAATTCTGCTCAAAAAATATTTTTGGCCAATTTTATTAGAGGTTAGGGTATGCATTATTGCTTATTTGTTAATTGTCTCTGTTTAAAGCAACGTCAGGTTGACGACTAGCATTTTTGCGTGGTTTCGATGGATGTAGTTTAAATTGCAGGGCGATATGTGCAGGATGACATTTAATTTGATGGTAGACAAGCATGGAAGACAACTTGTATACAAGACAACTGGAAAGGAAAATATTTAATAAGATTGGAGGGAGCATTTATTGGCCACTGTTGTCAAAGAGAAAGTCGGCAGAATGTTTGGACTCGCAGAGGATTTCATGGATTCACTATTAAGAATGTAATGCAATTTTCTCAAACAGAAATGGGACGGTTCATCCATACATTAAACTCAATCGATATGTCACTCACAAACGAGTTTCACACTTCCTACTACTACAAACTTATTGCAATGTCACGTTGTATAAATTCTCTTCGCAACAGAAAACCCAATTTCATCTAGCTACCAGCTACTACTAATAGTTCCTATTTGCTATCATTTAAATAAATGCTAGTAAATCCAATGGACTACACCTGCACTTTGTCAGGTTCATCTTATCACGACAGGGTTACAATTTGGCATGCTTCAACTACCTCAGACTTCGGTCTTTGTTACATTTATGACGTTTTGACAAACAAATTAAGTTTTACATTTATAAAATCAGACATATTTCTAGACTGTGCCAACCATTAATTTCAACTTATATCCCCAACTTAAAATGATTATATTAAATAAAGGTAAATATTTAATTCTAGTTTTATAACTAAAAGTGCATTCAAAGAAATTATTATTATGTCTCTCAAATGAACAAAAGCAGTAAGCCATATAGAACAAGTAACTTTATTTGATGTACTATATGCATGGTGCACAACAAATGTTTTTTGCACTGTGAACATGCTAAATTAAAAGGTTCGCTATTTTGCCGTACCATTAAGCACTTAAGGGAAAAAAGTCTCCGAAGTATGTATTGCATTTGTGGTATAAATAGATAATTTTGAATCTGCTAGAGCTGTTGGAAATGTATGAATGTCACTTCTATTTGCATTGAATTGTAAACCTTACCTACGATTAAATAAAAATGTGTCATTATAGGACAGTAATTGAAATAATGATAGGAGCGCAAAAAACTTATTTGCCTGATACATCTCCGGTACAGTCACACTTAGAAAACTACATAAAATAGAAATGCTGGAAGTGTTCCAAGTCCAACTTGACTTATGGTAATAAGACATTATAGTATAAGTAATGGGTAATACGGTAACAGTCGGTAAGTATTCTATCGTTTACCAGGCAGCCTCTTTTAATATCGTTAATGATGACAGAAACACAAAGTAAATTCATTTTAATTAAATTTATTTTAACTTTAATTACAATAATCCACATACAAAATAGCCGATTTAAGTAAATAGTTAATGGCAGAATGATGTTTTGTGACATCAACGTTATACATTTGCCATACAAACATTAGTATAACACTGAATAACACACACCCAAATAAATAAACAGTCGCCAGCAAAATTAATGAGGTCGTTAATGAATGCACTAAATAAACTAAACTATCTTTCTTTCGTCATCATGATTTTCTAAAGATTTTTTTCAATTTTGAGCCATGAATGTCATATATGTAATTGTAGGAAACCTATTTTTTAATTTTGAATATTAATTAATGATTGATTATTAATTTTATTGATGAAGTCTCGTGGTGGCAACAGAGCTAATGCATACTTCCATTATGTTGAAACCCAGATTGACCCAACTCACAACAGCACACGATAGTTATACGATCTAAATATATCATACGCATCCTGATGTGAACGCTATATGTTGAGATAACAGGACTGGAAACATAATTTGCAATAGTGCAAAGAAAACTCTGCTGTCGCAATTACATTGCGATGATATCACATCCCGTATTAGGGGATACATCTTCAATTTCATATGCTGTTAAGGGAGGGATGCACATCAGTAGCACTCTGTACTGAGCAATGTGTGGACTCTCACTGTAGTGCATAAACAAAGTAATGTGTCGCAAATGCTGTGAAATCATCGATTTAGCTGCGGCACTTGCTCATTCTACCCGGGTTTCTCTTTCTAAAACGGCACACTCCCGACATCCTCCCGCTCCACGGAGAACTCTTGTAGCTGTCTCGGAAACTATTCGTAAACTCTGTAGTCAACTTGAACTGAACAGACTCATGACCGTTTAGTTGGTGCTCGAAATGACACCACTTCCACCCACCAGATGAAACCCTAAGCATTTCCTATTTTCGTTGCTAACTGTGTCATTCTCCCAGTCACTTCACTTTGACGTTCACTCCGCACACATGTACTCTTTCTTTCATTCATTCCTGGTTTTCCTCCTTTTCTCTTTTAAAACAGATCCGAAATTGCTCCAAATCTCCTAAATAAATGATATTACTCCAAAGTCAAAAAGGAATTAAATAGGTCAAAAATTATTTCAATTTTACTTTTATTACATCCTAATGTAAAATTATTTAGGTACCTACTGGAGTTTTGGCCTGTCATTTATGTTTGATGTTAGTCAGTACGGTGAAGAATCTTCACTGAAGATAGATGTCGATGTCAGAGAGTCAATATTTTAATTTGACCGTCGAACAGCAACAACGTTTTCAAATGAAAATACTTTCGTTACTATTCTTGTAGAAATTCGTAGTTTGTTTTTTGTATTGATAGAGAGATGCTAAATTACAATAGGTAGTATGATTTGCATTTCACGATAAGGTATATAGCAAAACATTAAACTGATTTTGTAAATAGGATTTTACAAAAAATCAATTAATTTTTTTAAAATTATTATATCGATTGTAAAAATTAAAAACTGCATTGTGCTGGGAGTGCGAACATTTTTTAATAAATGAATGTTTGCTCTCTGATATTTGTGGTAGTATTTGTCATTGTAAAACCCTTGTGTAGCACATACTTTTGTTAGTGGAATTTGGAGTATAACACGTGCCAAACTGGAAAACAAATTTTATTATCTGATTGTGAGTAGAGAAATTAATGCTTTTTATATTGTCCCAGTGCCGCCTTGTCTGCTTTCTGATGTTTTATTTGAGAACTGTTAACGCTATTTATGCCGATACACAAGTGTAATTTAATTTACAATTGGAGTTGAAAACATATAGAATTGGCTCGACATTTGCTTTTTAAATCTTTGAACACACCTACTTGTGTTTAAATCTAGGATTCTTAAGCTGTGCATTTATTATTCTCTGCATAGCAACTTAAGAATTCCTGCGAGCAAAATAAATATTTAGAATATAACTGGAAAATGCCAAGTTAATAAGCATGTACAGCTAATATTTTTTGTAGTAAAGTCATGGGGTATTGTTAATGCAGCATTGTAGAGATTGTAGTAAAAGGCAGAAGAGATAGGATCTTCATATCTGGAGTGACTATAATAAACACTGACTATTATAGTCATCTTGATTGTTAGGAACAGTCTGCTCAGCGTTGAATTGAATGATGCTTATCGCCATAAAGATTTTACGATTATGGCAGAGACGCAGGATTTGGCAGTGACACAGTTCTACTCCCTTTTTATATTTACTTGCTCGTATATAATTGTCTGCTGTGTGAAAACTCACTCATAAAACAGAACGGAATGTGGAAATGAGTCATCTTTCCACGATTCTCCAAGATGAGAATAGGCAACTTAAGCCGTATTTAAGAGCAATAATGAGGAAACTTCAGTTTTCTTTTGGACACTTTTGAGAGGAACAAAGACAGTAAAATATCACTCGTTATAAAAGGAGGTCGTATTTTCCCTTCACGCATCAATGAATCTCGTGCATTACTTACCCGAATCTAAGCACCTTCCTTCAAACTATATCCTAACCAAAATAACCAGCAAAATGATGTCAAAACCTTATTATTAAACATGACCTAAAAATAAATCATGAAATTCCAACAGCATTAGCCTCCTAGGCTAAAATCCAAAATTGTCAGGACTAATGCAGAAGAATAATATTAACCAATAAAATATTTAAAAGGAGTTGTACAAAAGTTTTCAATCAGCTTTTCGGTGTCGGTGCAGCACAAATACACATTACGAAACCACCTTTAAAAAATGCTCTGTACAGTACAAAATAATATCGTTATTTGTAGTGACAAATATTTAAAGTCATAATTCTCTAGTTACAAGTTTTAAAACGCCCAGAAATTAGATACTCCCAGAAGTTTGCTCATTACTATAAAACATGTTCTGGAGAAATATGATGCTACGAGACAAAAACATCTGCAATATGCGTAATACAATGGTTGTTGAACCATTGTTGCCTATAAATTATGTGTTTTTGAGGGCCAATTGGCGGAAACAATTTTGTGTTGGAATTGCAATTACTGGAAGTACTACTAGTAAAGGTGCTGGAATTACTTGAAATTAGTGAGTAAGGGTTTTCTAGTTGGGGTACCTACTCAAATCATTTATAGAGCTGATGAAAACTGAAATTATAGGTTATATCTTCGACATGTTCAAAAGTAGAGCCAAGCTATCAAATGAACTATCTGAACCAAATCTCTGTATTCTTATTTAATTCCTTTAACAACCTTTGTTCAATCAAAACAGGTATCTAAGTAAGGAAAGCACACATATTCCCTTAGAAAAGCAGAGAGTTGGTTTTTGCCATATTCGATCCCAATAAATTTTCATTGCATTGCTTATTGCTGAAGGTTGAACTGCACACGTTGGTGATAAGCGAGGTCAAATTCACGGTAATCGTAATCACGTCCTTTACGATAATCTCATATTATTACCAATCTATAACAATATCATATATAATAGATACTCCACGTATTTGTCTTATGTAAAAATATGGGGATGATTTTGTTATATTATTGTAGTAAAAGATTTATTTTTACATTTTGAGATCTTATTCCATGCCACTTTCACAAGAATCCATTTTTATTACTTATATATTGCTTTTAGTATTACCGCATGTTTACTCCTACATTTAATTAGTTTAGCTATGACATTTATATTCATGTTAGGTTATAAGAAAGTTAATAACTGCATGGCATGATGGGGAGGAATGCAAAATAGCCGATTAGGATCAAGTAACCGACAACGGTAAGTATAATGTGAGTGAACTACTTATCATATTGATAAGTTAAGTAAGAATTAGCTTTATCATTATTGCATGCATTCAGTAATAGAAAAGTAATTTGACAATAACTTGAGTTAGATATCACGTTAATGTGTTAGGATTGCAGATTTTTGGGAAAGGGCAGTTAACTTGGGACTTTTGGGGCAGAGTTATTGGACGTGTCACAATATATTTGTATGCATTTGCACTTTGTCTTCTTCAGTAGCAATAGAGTGAGAAACAATTGGGGTGTTTAGAATAACTATCTCCATAAAATGAAAAGAGGCATTCTGGACGGATAGAGAAAGGGGAATATTTTCAACTCTCTGTGGTTTTCTTTTATTCTCTCAATTGCATTGCTTTCTCTTTCTGCCATTCCTAGCCTTGCCAGTTAACTTTCTGCTTGGGATGAGCACATTTCTCTTAGGCCCTCACCGAATTCCATAACGTGCACGCCGGAGAGACTCAATAGGCTAAGGCTAAGTAAGTAAACAATGGAAATGACTATGACGGCCATAGCAACCGTAAAAGTACCTCGCTAACTTACTCACGCCGGAGTTAACCCCAAGTCGCTATTCTAACTATAGCAGCCATCATTATATTCATTGTTCCTTGTGAGAAATGAGAAGTGCAAAAATACTTTACATACACATGTACTTGTAGAATAACTGTCCTTTTGTGCCACTGCTTACACCAGCATTATTATTATGCAATGCTAATAGCATCTCCTTCCTCCCGCCTAAGAGCTCTCAATCCAATTCCACCAGCCACACTCCCTGCTGTCCTTACTACACTACTTACTGTATAATCCGACTACGTATAATGAAAAATGTACCTCAACCACAACAAATGTTGTCTGTACTATGTAGCCTTGTTTTAAAAGCTACGCTACAAGATTCCTAAGGCATTACGAACTCAGAACCTTTTTTCCCTCATTCTCTTCTTTTGCTCTAGAAAGATTTTTTAAACAACTCTTGTTGAAAACTAAAAAATCAACTAAACTTTTAATACTTATTTTTTGCAAATAATAAATTAATTGAATTAATTGAAACTTTTTCAGTTTTTAAAAGCATACCTTTTTCATACTAGTGTTATCCGTCCACCAATTTTCTAGAATGTTCTGTTGGACTGAACGTAGAAAATGTAGGCACACAAGAGAGACCCAATTATGTCGTGCTACATCTCATTTGCTTTCATTCAACAAATGCAAATTTTCAGAAAAAGGTTATAAAAGCATATTGAGTCTACGAATATTTAATAGTGTCAAAAATCAAAATGAAAAATTCCAAGTCGGCTGGTACTGCTAGGGCGCTATCCGATCCGTTTTTTATTAGAATGGTGCAAATTGTTTTAATGATACTTACATATGTCAACTAAATTAAATAGAATGAGATTCAGCAATTACTTCCTAAATATTCAAAGGTTCTTTGCTTGGTTTCCCTGATCTCCAAAGCATTAAAGGCATATCTAATTGAAAAGAACCTTTGGCACATCTTTTCACCGAAGTCATTCAGTCCACGACAAGTTAATTACTTTCCCGTATCCAATAGTGTTGTTGTCCTCCATGACATGTTGTAGAAGAATAGCTAAGCACAGGAACTAATGACACCGATATCAGTAAATGCATTTAACACTCTGCATTTGTCTGTTGTATGCTTTGCCATGAAAATAGTATTTATTTAGCTCGTGGGATTGATTATGTCTTTGTTTCGGATTCGGACTGGAATGGCTGTCGAAATTCAACTCCCTAGACGGACATTAACCTGTCTTTGTTTCTAGGTACGTAATATCATTATCGGCTGAACTCGATACCGTACATGTACATAAATGTCATTGATGACAGCCCTTGTATCCTATTTACAAGAAAAATGTCCCAAAACATTGAAAATGTGCTTTAAAGGTCTGGTTGTGCATTATATTTAATTAGTGGTAAATGTAGCATTTATAAATTAAGGGTTGTTTTATGGAATTTGCAATTTTAATATTTATAGCTACAAATGATATAAGTAGTTAACAGAAATTGATTGAATAAATTATTCTTTAGGCTTCCCAAGATGTGTACAGATAAAAGTACATTACTAAAAAGGAGATGTTGTTCGTCTTAATGTAGTAATTTCGTTGGATGGCAGAATGTGGTTGTTCTGTGTACGTATGTCTATAAAATGAGTAGTAGGGAAGGATAAGGTCATTTGTGGAAATAAAATTAGTGCCAAATCATAACAGAGCCCATAACACGAAAATAATTCTAAAGCAATTCATGCTGAAGTCGTTAAGACTGAGAAAATGGGGGCTCCTGCTGACATTCGAGGTAAGAAAAGTGAAATAAGAGAACAGTCGTCCTTGTTTCCTTACTTAGAAAAAGTAAATTTAAATGTTGGAGATGTAGTTTGGGAGTTTATGGAGCTCAGGTTCCAATAAAAGCATTTGTTCTATTATGATGTGTCCACAGAACTGAGATTCGAAATAGCAAAAGGAGTCTGAAACTTTGAAATCCACAAAATCTTTTCCTTTTGTCATTAGTCAAGTTCTAGGAGTGAGACGTAGACGAGAAGGGAGATGAACATCTCTGGCCACCTAATTAAGATTTGACAGTAATAATATTTCCAATTGGTCGATGCAATCTGAAGAACTAATCCAGAAGTCTAAAACTGCAGTTTTAGAGCCTCTAATTGTTTTCCTGACTAACAAAGCTTTGTCTAATGGCCACGCTCAGCCACTTCAGAGAGTTGTAAAAGGAAAGTTGAGATGTGGGAAGATTTAGTGTCACTTCTGTTACGCTAGTTAAGTGTAATTGCTGAGTGTAGCCGCCATAAAGATGAAGTGCTCCGAAATAAAAATGACACTTGACTTTTACGCAACAACCATAATGACGGACGACGAAACAAAAGGCACTCTCTAATATATCAAAAGCTCACAGGGAAATAAAAGATGAGAATAGAATCAAAAAAATTCAGAAGGAAGCCACAAATCAAAAATCGTTAAACCATGCCAAGGATTTTCATAGCAACGAATGGCAGCTTTTAGTATTTAATAAAATGGCAACAATGAAACCCAAATCTAGTGCGCAGAAATAACTATAAAATTTTTCTGTTCTCGTTCATAAATCTTTGAAATAAAAATCTGCTCTCCTTAAAAGTAGAATTTATTAGACTTTTATTTTAAAGATCTGTACTGCATAACTCTAAGATTTCACACGGGCAGGTATAAGTAGGTAGTAGGTTCTTACACGTGTGTCTTTTAGTGCATAATAACAATGGCCCATGGAATTAGAGCATGTCCGTGTATATCTTTTTCCCCGGCATTATTATATTTTCATTAAGAGTGACGCCAAGCATGAAATAGTAGGCTTTTTTTATTACCCAAATGAAATTAATGGCTATGTAGAAAAAGGATTCGGGATTGTTATTTTTATTAGTTCGTTTGTCGGAAAATAGGGAATTTGGGAATGTAGCAATTAGAATTGAGAAATGCAAGTAAGAGTGGGATGAGAGCAGGAGCTTCATGATGTATTTCTGTAATGTTAATGCTCAATGATGGTTGATGAGAGGCTGGAACGTGGAAAAAATGACTCTCTCATCAAATGCGACTTCCAATAAAAGAAATACGAGCAATTTGTAAGGAATTTTAACAAGAGAATAGTCATACCGTGGTTGACTAGCGTCTTCAGTTGGGTTTCTATTCCCGCTGTACCTTGACTCTCACTAAAGTGGAGCTCGGCGACAGAACAAGTGTAAAAAGCGATCTTGCCAATGAAAACTACACCGTTATGTTCGTAGTAAAGCAGCGTTCAAAGAATTACAAGGAGCAGCAAATAACTAAAGGCTCTAGTTCCTGAGCAAATAGATCCTTTGCCAAAATGAAAGCATAAAATTTAACTGGCTATATGATTAGCAAATTAAAGAAAATATTTTAAGTGTTTCATTTCCCTTCACGCGAGGTTAGAGCCTCCACTCTCCACATGCATATTTCAGAACAAACAATGGATTTTATGACAAGTGCCGACTGTCCTGACTTTCCTGTCCTCTCTTCTGCTTTCCAAGTTTAAAGCCTGTTCCCGTCAGGATATTATTTTTCTCTGTTTCTTCCTTTTTCTTGCAAAATACTTTTTTCTAAGATATCAGCGGCATGTAATTCAGTGAGGCGCTCATCTTTCCTTTTAGCTCAACCAATAACAGACATCATCGCATCATGATATCAGTTCCGTATGTATGCATCTATACTCATAATGCAATATCAAGTATCTAGTGCACTGCTGCTTTCCTTCAATACCAAAACTCATAAGTACACATAAGAAGAACGTAATAGCAGCAGTAATAATATCCTCGTGTTTCGGCGTCCTATGTGCAGTTGAAAAGACAGAAATGTAGAAAACCTTCCAGAAAAACACAATTTTGCATATCATGCCTTCTTTCTTTTCAACTTGACAGCATATTCTGCCAAATACAGAAAAGAGGTCACCAAATCAATAAAGCACTACTCTTGATTATCCACAATAATTTTAAAACTTTCGTCTTTCACAACTCAAATTACAATCACCATACTACGAGCAATACGTTCCCCATAAAAACATATTCACAGCCGGCAAACAATATGTGCAAAAATATTCACAAAAAAGTTACCGCTCTCTATACCTCTATACTGTGCAATATATTCCATTCGACTGAGTTTCCATTGAAAGTCACACTGTTTAAAAATTGCGTTGCAATCGTTACATGCCATATCGTTAATGTAATTCACATGTTTACCAAAACACATTATATATTTCCATCATCATGTATTCTGACGAACAATTTATGATCATTTATTTAATAGGTATTTAATTATTTACTGATAGAAACGATTAGATTACACCTGCTATATAAAAGTCACCACAATAAAAACTCCCCATTTTTGAGTTGAGAAAGAAAAGGAGTTTCGGTCTTAAGATCCTTGCCTACATACAAATTCTATATTAATTTAGTTAATTTAATCGTGTCTATTACAACAAATTCTGGTTAGAAATCGTTTACTGCAAGTAGCACACAGAATAAATAATTCCTGTCCATGTGCATATGAAAGAAAGTAATTGCTTTTAACATATTTATTAAGAATTAGGATAAAATTTCCATTTATAGTGAATAGTAGCATTATATTTGAACATACATATAGCTGTAATAGCGTTGCAATTTTTTTAAAACGGTAGATAATTGTGAGGACGCAATAAAGTGAATTTGTTTTTGCTGAATACTGAAATGAGTAAAGAGCTAAATAATTGAACAAGGAAAATGTCGTTTGTTACTAATGCTCATTTTCATTGCAAAATGTATGTTGAAACATGAGAAGGTTACATTTAGACTCTGCGCCTTTATTCGTGTCTTTTAGCGTGCCTGGAATAATTGCTCAGCTATGTGGATCTCATCAGGGGGGGGGCGGAGGAAAAATATCATCAGACACAATGACACAACAAAAAATGTGGATGAAATGCATATTTTTAAGATTTTTTAAGCACATTGTTTTAAGCATTTTTTAAGCACGCAAATTACATTGTCAGTAATTATAACCAGTACCTATCCACCCTATCAGTTGAAGGAAAATAATCCATGCCCCTCTGGTGTAGGTAGCTTCACATAAATATTTTGTGAAGTAAATTACTGTTTGCAAAATAACTGGAGAAATTCATAGCCCATAAATAAAGGTGAGTTCTCTGACGCCGAAAGTGAGCTCTGCTCTCTTTACAGACGAGCCCTACAGTCGAATATTGCACTCTCGTCTCGGCTACTACTAATCGCATTTCCTTGTTCCAGATTCTGGCAATGGACAAAATATCCATTTTAACGCTTACGTATTCACGTTAATTAACGTCGATTCCATTCGCATGACAAACCAAACCTGTTATGTAACCTGGTCAGTGTAGAAATTGTGTATCAGTCACAGGAGAATTGTAAGAAGTAATATGTGCAAAAGGATTCAAATTGAACCTTTCT
>JAAAYG020007931.1:5039-25738 GCA_009936455.2 Tomocerus minor | reverse complement strand
GCTGTGACGTCACAGCGGGAGAGGAGCACACGCACAACGTTGTGCTGTGACGTCACAGCGGGAGAGGAGCACACGCACAACGTTGTGCTGTGACGTCACAGCGGGAGAGGAGCAAAATGTGTGAGTCAATTTTTCCCCATGTCCCTTTACTGTCTAATACTACGCTACATACTATCAATACGATTTCACGTCACTTTTCAAAATACTTCGTAATTTACTTACACTACTATAATGTGTACTAAACACAAGTTTCTCTGCTATTACAGCTGTTTTGCCACAGTTGAATATTGCTTTGCATTATTGCATTGTCTTTTAGTTTCGTTTATAAACTCTGCATGCATTATGCTAAATACTGGACATAACATAGCCTTACTTTTATGCCGCGAACGTGTAAAACTTTATGGATTGGCTTTTTTCAGTTTTCTAATATCTCCAGCTAGCTCACCCCAAATCCTCTACAATTCTATATTCTACAAATCGTCATCGTCAGTTCGTCCCCAAACCCCAATTGAAAGTGTAAGTAAAGTGTATGCCTTTAATTCCTTGTCTAACGCTTTGGTCATTATCCCTAAAATATTATCACCCTCTAATAGGTAAAAAATATTTATTTTTAAATAATTAACAATTTTGTAATATCAAAAAGATAGAAGGTTTCTTTGGACCTTCATTTTCAATATATGACATAAATATCAATCACTGAATTGACTAACTGACAAATTGGTTAATCCACTTCTTTATACTTAGGACACTGAAGAACGGAATTCTAAGCCAATCTGTAGTTGGTGGTGTATTTTCTATATCACACTTACAGTAAGTAAAAACATTGTTTTCAAACTTTTAATGCTTGTTGAATGTATAATAGTATGTAGTGTTACACGACTGATTACAACGTATGTTAACGTTACACGGTTGATGGCACGGTATACGATATGTTAACGTTGCTGTTGAGGGAAAATTATCAATATAATTATTAGTGCATTGGAAGGTGTAAATTAAGTACTTACGTAAGGTATGTTACGTAAAATTAAATATACTTGCAATGATGACAATTTCTGGAATAATTTCATTTTTTTTGAGAATTTCGTAAAGCGAATGAGATTGTTCTTATGAACAACTTTGTTTTTAAAGCAATCAATAAAATATAATATATTATTAATGTACAGCATAGTATTTTACAGTCATTAATCTAAATATTTTACAATCAAGCAGTAACATTGTGTTTTGTTTGTCTATAAGGGTGCAGTCCAGCTCATACCAGCATGCAGCAGTTACAATGTAAGATCTGTTCGTGAGCCTACAAACAAGTGGATACTTTGTTAAAAACGTGTTCGGACAGTCTGGAGTATTACATTTTATCCTGTACATGATGACAATGTTTTCTTTGTGGCTCTGCCTGAAATTATAAGTTGCAAGGGTGACAAACTCCGAATTTTATTACGTCAGTGAAATGGGGACTCAAAATTATTTGAACTTAGAAAAAAATGTTGGAAGCACCAACTTCATCGCAATAGAGCCGCCTAATATGAAGAGGGAATTTGCTTTCGAAGACGTAGATGAAACCAAAGTTGATAATGATTTAGATAATTCTTCCAAGACAAGTGAGTATGAGTATCAAGAAGAAGCTACGGAATTAGAATGTGACCAATTCAACTTAATGGCGGATACGCAGAATTCGATGGAATCCAGTGTGAAGCTTGAAAATGATTCAGAAACGTCGTATAATAATGAAAACTTAGTTGGAGCTTTCTATGAAATCAATTATAAAACCGAAGACGTAGAATACCACGCTAGTGAAAACAATACAGACGGTGGAACCGAATTTAGTTTTGTGGGTGGCGAATCTCAAATCGTATTTGCGGACGGCACTGTTTTAGGAGAAGATTGTGTTTTGCAACTGGTTGATCCTAGTATACCAGAAAGTGTAAATGGAAGTCATACACTTCGATGCACTGATGGCACAGAAATTCAGATCAATATCGTAAAGAAAGAAAGCATTGACACAGCTCGTGACGTTAAAAGCACTAAAACGATAGCTCCGTGCAATTCTTCTTCAATAAAAACGTATCCCCCATCAAATAAAAATTCCACTATTAACTCCGATCCTACACCTACTACAAATACCCCTTTTTCATATTTTACTGATTTAAGTGGCCGTACTGAAGAGCAGATTACAAGCGAAGCAACTAGTAATTCACGTTTAAAATCCACCAAAAAAGCTTTCAAAACAAAAATCAATGGAATCGCATGTTTTAAGTGCAAGCGTGAGTTTACCAAGCCACATCAGTTAGACTGGCATTGTGAAACTTTTTGTGGCACGAAACCTTTTAGATGCTACACCTGTAACAAACGTTTCAGCAAAGATAGATTTAACTACCATGTGTCTATTTGTCGTGATAAATCAAGGAAAAGTAAAGTTATAGCTACTGCTTCATCCGACTCTGATTAAATGAAAACTTGCACAAAAGATATACGATTGAAGTGTGCATGTAAAGTAAAAGTAGACTCATCACTCAACTAATGAAACTGATTTATTTGTTAATATAAAATATTCTTTTTATGAATCGCAATTTTGTCAAAATGTAAATAGTTTATTTCCTTAATAGACCTTCTGTAACCTTATACTCGTTTGTAAGTGTTTAGTTTGCATCAAATACATATACTATTACGAAAGGTATGAAAAATACATTAATTAATGATGATGTGTGTAAGTAAGGTACTGTCTTACGTCAACTAATTACAATGTTTTCGAACTCGATCGTCTCGACACACCTTTGTCCTTATTCAAACCAGTTCATATTAAGAAAATGTTACGCACTGGAATTACTAGAACTTAGAATTAGAATGTATGTTACAGTTATGAATTTAGAATTTGTAAATATGAATAACGTTTCATAAAGGCTGACCATGTTTTAATATTTGATCTGTTACACCTGTTTTTTATTTACATTGCATATCTGTCATCTTTTTCATTTTTATAGTACGGATTTTTAAAATCATTTGACAGCATCAAATACAAATTACTCTTTCCCTCCTCCTCAATAGCCATATAATGTTAAAGATTTTCTCCAACACAAAAGGAATTTTGCTAGATACACATTAGGTAGGATTGCATCAATTGCATGTAGCCTTCATCTTTAGCATTTATTATTATTTCAAGTAATTACATCACGCTTAATGGACTATTTACGGTTTGGTTGGATTTTTTTTGATATAATTTGCATGAGAAAATGAATGAGCAGAGTTAAAAAAAACGGAGATAGTCAAATTGTATGGCAAGCTCATAGAAATAGATATATTATATATATAATAAATAACAAACTTTAAAAAAATGGCTACTGAATTTAGAGAAAGACATTCATAGAATATCACCCAGCAGAAACTGTTATTACCGTGTTAGGGAAAGCCTCTTATGGAGCTAGCGTAGTAAAAGAGAAAGTAAAGAGAAAATTAAGGTCAACCCGTTCACATAGTCATTCTTTTGAAAGCATTTGAAACATATATTATAAATTTCTGTATTATATGATGAAATAGACAGTGATTTATGCTCAGTTGAGGACGAGTTTTGAAATGAAGTTTTTAATATTATTATAATAATATATGGTCTAATCATGATTTATACCCTTGAAAAATTGGTATCCTATTATTTGACTTTCATATGATTGTGATTCAGCGATTCGTAATTTTACCTTGTGCTTAAATCATATCTGCCAACCAGTCAGAAACAATTAGAATTACTCAACATTAGCAGGGGAAGATGACATGCTATAACATTGAAGATCATTTGCTGAAGTAGTCGTAGTCAAAAAACAACATTGCAAATGAATTCGGAGTAAATGAATATGTATATCATATTCAAACTTCAAAAAGTGTCATAATAAATAGTAAATTTATTAACAAATATGACAAAGAATGCCGAATGAAGTAACAATATTGGGAACATTAGTATTAGTTACAACAAGTACACATATATACTAGTAGATACTATTATATAATTTATATGTATATATAATGTAGTAATATTTATCTCTACATATTCTGATTACGTTACAATTACAACACAATCTGCAGCTACTTGGAAATAAGAGTTCGAAAAACTTCATGCTTGTAGGAATTGAGTACTAGCGTTTAAAACTGCGTTCACTCGCCTTGAGTATACATTACACATAAAGTAATTAAGGTGAACTGATAGTCAACTATTTAATATGTATTTAAGTTTCAGTAGAGTTATGACTTCCATTGATCTTAATTCATTTTTTTAACGTTGATCTCTTTTATACTAGAGATAAATTGAAATCCGTAGTCTCTATCGAGGGAAAGTATTAAAATATACATAACTTTTAATTTCAGTACATATTATTTGTAATTCTCACTCAGTAGCAGTTATGTAGGTACGCGTAATAATGCTCTTTTCTCGTACTCGTAATGCTATTTTCAGAAATATTTTCAGAAATATTTTCAGAAATTACAGGAAGAAACCTATCTATCTATCCATCTAAATCACATTGTGTTCTGTATATGAATAAATAGAACATGGAACACTATAAGATGCTGCAGTTAAATCTAATTACATAGAAACATTGCTAGTCACAGTTACACTAATAATATGTCTACAGAGACAAGTGATTCAGTCAAGTATAGGTACATATGTAACCCTATTATTGGATTAAATGTATATAAATAAACTGAATTGTCAGTTTTTGAATTTCATAATAATTTTTTAAACAATTGAAAGAATAGCCTAATTAAGTACTGATTATAAAAGCCTAATATACTATCATTATCATTTTGATGATGAGTCCCAATTAAGGCATGCAGTAGGGAATCAATATAGCACATCTTTCAGATTTGTATAAATTCAAGTTGTCAAACATGTTTTCTGAGAAAATACCATCATTCGCTCATCAGTTTATTTGTATGAACATTATATAGCTTTTACATTGAATATCAATGGTGATACTAAATCTTTCCTGCACTATTTACGGAGCGTATAGAGAAACCTAAGCAAACTGTAAATAAACCTGCATGTTTCAAATTTTATTTGCTTACTATTACGCAACTACTAGGCACTATACTTATTTATAGGTATATACAACAATTATTATTTTCGATTATAACCTTAAAAGATTAGGCACATCAATTTAATAAGTATCAATATGAGAAGTACCTATTTCTATGTTTCTATCAAACTGAAATTAATCAGGTTGTAGCTCTGCAACGCTATTTTGCGAAAGCAAGCTAGCACTGATTGTGCGCTACGTGCTGTGATATGTTAAAATTCTTGCCAAATGTAAGAGGTGTCCTACATTCTTTTTGTAAATGTACTTTGTTTAATTATTGTAAAACTAACTAACTAGCCTATACGTGCAGAAGTTTTAAAATTACTAAATATAAAGACAAAGAACAAATGCAATCGACTTAACAGACTATACTATATTTACATTATTTCATTACATCCATATACAAACATTACATTTACTGACATTTACATAACCTAGTACAGCAATAGTAGATATGATATAATATATATCTTTCGTTACGTTGATATCGGCTATAATACTCCACAACAGGCATACAATTCATTTCCAGTTCCATTCATTCATTCATTTCAATTCCAGCAGTTTTAATTGGGCCAAAAATGAATTTCTAATTTACACTTTCAAACAAATAAAACTTTCACAGGTACGCATTTTTATGAATTAATACTACTATAGTAGGTGTATTCGAAAGATTTACAAGTATTCGTCATAAAGGATCATGAATGAAACATTGAAGTCAAGATGAATAATGTCTTTGTTGCATTCTTTATGTTTAAATTGAAAAACGAGAATACTAATAACACTATTATATCCCTGTAGTATATCCTTTATACAGATAATGTAAGTGTAAAATACCAAAGCTGTCATAATATTTGTTAAAACACTTTGGTTGAAAGCTCGACAAGTTGGTGCATAAGTTATAAAAGTAATTGTGCAAAAAATATACATTGCAAAGAAAGAAGATTGATATGAAATGCGCTGGGGATAGAACAAAAACAAGAGTGCATTAAGAGCTGAAAAGAAATGTTTAAAATTGATATAGTTTTCACAGCTATAAGTATACATTGCAATTTTTCTTTTCCTACACAACCTACACACTAACTATCTGCATTTTGAGACTTTGATAATTGTTCGCTCTATTTGTACGGAATTATTAGATAAAAAGGAAGAATATCGAAGGAATGCATTTGGAAGTTAAAATTATATAGAAGATATGTTCGTTAACTAAACATATTGATATAAAGTTTAAAAAAAGTAAAGTATCACATTTCCGTTTCCAAAGGCATGCTTTTACTACGACTGCTCAGAGCCTTAAAATCATCGTGTCTGTAAGGGTCATGACCATGTGCCCTTGATGCTGTGGAAGTTGGAATGTATTGGCTTTGAGCACCTCTCATCGGTGTTAACTCATCAACATTAGTTTCCAAGTAAGTGCTTATAGGTCTAACAGTCTCGTCTAACTCGTAATCTACTTCCAAATCGTCTAAACTAGTTTCAATCACCCTGGCTTTTCTACTTCCACTCTTATCTTTGACATACTCAGCCGTAGGATAATCTCCTGGGTTCGAACCGAAAGACATCATTTCCGGTGGCGTGTCTGGATCTATTCCAGAAGACGTGAGAACAGGTTGACTAAATGCATTCACGCTTGTCGAAAAGTCTGACTCTCCGAAATTGTCTTTGTAATCCCTATCGTTGTCGGTGTTAAAGGCAGTGGCTGGCAGAGACTGTCGATGGTCGCCGTAAATGTTAGGATTGTAAGCGTGCCTTTCTAATTCTAGTTGGTCATAGCTCTTAGCAGTAAGCGGATGATGTTGAGATTGACCACCCAGAGGATGGTGGAGAGAAACGGGAGTTAGATTCTCCGAACCAGGGTCAGTCAAGTGGTCCGTCGATGGCTGAAGAGGAAATGTCGATGCCGTTGCCATTGATGTGCTACGGAGGAATTCGTTGGAAACATTCGTGTTTTTGTATTTTACGGCGTGCCCGTTGTTTTGTAAATTGGATGAAGAGTCCCAGTATTCGTTGGCAGGAATTGAGCCGATACTTGGCGTCTCTCGGAAGTTAGGGTTCTGGAATGTCAAGTCAAATGACGGCTTCGTCATTACATCGGCACGTACATTGACATTATGATGACCATTTCTCGGGGCCTGAGGAGGAAGTACAGGTAACCCATGAATCCCATTTTCGGGCCTAGGACGGGGTCGACCCATCGGGTGACGACTGAAATTGTCTTCGAATACTTCGGAATTCCCCGCCGTAGACACAGCAGTGTTGTGCGTTTGAGTATCGTATAAATCGTATGAAGTTGTGTCGATTGAATTGAAATGGGAGCCAGACTTTTCGATTGAGTCGAAACTTCCATTCATTTTATTGTAATTGTTGAGATTGGCTCCTGGGACGGAACTGACATTCTTTTGCTGTTGAAATAACCAATACAATTAATTTTTAGTCTTTTGAATGGGAATTATATTTTAAATGAAGACATTTGTGCTATTTACCGATGCGACTATTTCTGCCATTCGTCTTCGGTAGCCGGCTTCTGAAAGACTTGCCATTGAAGTAAAAGAACGACTAGAACGGATTGAAGCTCGAATAGAACTACGCCTCTCTAGGCGTTCTACTTGCCTCTGCTTAGATTTTGTGTACCAAAATACTAAAATGAACACAATCAAAACTAATGCTACGAAAGAAGCGACGATTGCCCCGATTGTTATCGTGTCGCTTGTCCATGCCAAAGGATCTATACTGACTTTTGGATCTGTAAAATATATTTACATTTTATTTATACCATATTAAGAGAATGCAAATGAATAATTTAATGAAATAAACTAAATTATATATGAATTGGAAAAATGTACCTGTTTCACATATAAACGGAAGACGATAGGAACAATCATCCACCTGAACACCATTTGCGACGAAAACAGTACATTTTCCGAATCTGTCAACGTCTTGCACCCATACCCGGTCGTAATAGTCATAATCCTCCTGTTGATGTCGCAGAAAATGAATAATGGCGAAAAAGTTATCTTCTACGTAAGGCATTGATGCATTTTCACTTTTACAAAACTCTTTGGCTTCGGTAAAGTTCATGTAGCCTCCGATGTACATGTAACATGTATCGGCAACAAGAGTATATCCTGGGGGACATTTCCCACTTAGAAGCGTCCTGTTGTCTTTTCGGAATGGTAAAAACATAACGCGGAGTAAATCCGTATTATCATTTTCATCCTTCATTCTTCCCATGACTGCAATATCTCCTTCGTATCCCCACCAATTATGGCGGGCGTCAACCGCACTTGGCAAATCATATGAATTACTGCAAAATAAATGGCGAAATAAACATTTACATGTATTTTCCAGGCTTTAAACTATTAATTACAGGTGTGCATACTAAAATGAATGTGCAAAACATATACTCTTCAAACAAAGCACTAACTACGTAATTAGTACTAAAAATTATTTTGCAAGCTCAACAAAAATATTTACAAATAAAATACCTTAAATCTGATGGCCGGGACATGGCGTTAGGACTGTAAAACGAGAAGGCAGAATTGCAAGGCAGGCAGATCATATACAGTTCAATCAAATCAACACATGCAAAATTTTCATCATGCCAAATGGAGACGTGAAGGGAGAGTGAAGGTGGGGGAAAGCATCCGAAAAATAAATACAGGGAAAATATGTTCATTAATATTAATTTGTTAGTAAGGTGGTAGAAAATAATTAAAACAGTCAAGTCAGGGTCAGAGAGGTCAATAGTCAAGCAGTCATAGCAAAAGTGGTTATTAATTTATATACGTACATGCCTATATTATCAGTTCGCCATTTCTATGCAAAATTATATACTCAAACTCGTTATGCGCAAATATACAACAAAACTAATTCATACTAATCAACAATCAACATGCAATTTTATGATACAAGTCAAATATTACAGTCCAGTCCCATATAGTATTTTACAATGAAATAATGAGCAATTACTTACCGTGATTTGTTAACTGTAACTAGTTCGTAGGAATTAGCTGGATTTACAAAAATATTATCGATGTATTGTTGACCAGTACTTCCGGCAATTATAGTTGCCTTATCCTCCCAATCAATTGCCTCGTTCCTGAAACAACAAAATTGATAGCTCTAACACAAATTCTTCATAAATTTCTGATTCATATGAATTATTTGTGTAGATAATACTTACATAAAGAACGAATTATGAACACACGACTGGTATATAGGTAACCGAACTTTCTCAAACCCAGTTACTTGCATTATATGCTCTCCACGATTAGCATGGAAATAGTTTTCTGTCAAGTTGGAGACGACCTTAGGAAAACAGAAAAACATTACATACTGTATAGTAGAAAAAACATTTGAGATTTATTCGTCATAATATTATGTACCTATGTAAGAATGAAATGGTAAAAGCTTATACTCACTTGACTCAATGTAATCACATCTGCAAAGTTGGCATTATTTCGAGTGACGATGTTTTTATAAAATACAATTTCTTGAAACGGACTACTTCTTTTCCCTTCTGCATGAATAACTTCTCTGTTTGAATTTCTTTCGAAGACATTGTTATGTACGTATCCTTTCATTGCAGTAGGAGACCCACTCGAATCAGATACTATATACAGTCCACCTTGATTTCCACGCACGACATTGTTCTATTTTTTGTAAAACAGAGTTAACATACATATCTTCAATTTAAGCAGGACATGATGTTTAGAAATTAGGATGATAATACCTTAAAATAAATATGTTGCATATTCTGAACATCGAACCGAATGGTACTTAAACAGCTTGAAAAATTTCCATAAAATTGCAGACAGTTGTTTTCAAAGCGATTTCTCTCAAGCGTTACAGTAGGACTGATCTCTCCTGCAGATCCGTAGTAGAATGCTCCTTCAGTGTTGTTTTGGAAAATTGTGTAAGAGATGTTGTGCTGCACATTTCGATCTAGAAAATTTCATTAGAGCCCAATGTTAATGTTAAGTAACAAATTAATTTGCCTGCTAATCTTGTTGATCTTGCTTACCAACACCATGAGGAGAGACTGGAAGAGTGAGAATCTCAGCTACAAATCCATGATATCCAGTAGCACCTGTTGCATGCAACTTTACACTTAAACTAGGCCAATTAGTGGAGTAAAATCTATTCATGCTATTCGGGTCATCTTCCATTGTTATTGTGGCAATTTCTTCTGTTGTCACATTGTAAATATCTCCATCAATTAACTTGATATAGTCTGGAGGCCATGGTTTGGCAGTGGAGTTGAATAAGTTCAATTGAAGCAATCTATAGTAATAAAATATTTTATAAATATGACCTTGCAACATGGCATACAAATATCATGCGTCACAAATTATTTAACAATGTATGATTCTTATAACAAAGTCTTACCGAAACCCGAGATTTTTTGAATTGTACACACTTTTGAAGATTTTCACACAGTCCACAGGGAAATTGTCATACTTGTAATACAAAACCACTCGCTCTTCAACGACAATTTCTTTATTTGTATCACAAATATCAACCATTCCAAATAGACCATACGGAATTTCTATTTTTCGAAGTGGGAAAAACGAGCTTGACTCAGAATATTGGGCTTCCCCCGTCAAAGAAACGCCACTAAATCCAAGGCCCATGTTATCCACGATGCTAATATAAAGAACCAAAAATTAAAGTCACATTTCATCGTTTGCAAAGAAAGAAAGAAAAGTGTAAATTTCTGATTTTCCTTACTAATTTCTAGTCATCCTCATAGTTTTCGGGGCTGATATAATAGAAATTGCATGGGAAGCAGACTTTGTAATGTTAACTTGACGAATAAATGGACTTTGCATAATACTGAGAATAGCAGGACTTTTTTCGTTGTGAAGAATTCCAGCTCCATACATTTCCACATATTCCATGATGCTTTCTTCTCGTTGGTAGGAACTGTGTGTCACGGAATCGTGCATGCGATGCTCAAATAAATGTTGCTCAAAATCCGGGACAGCAAATCTAAGTATTACAAAATAATTAGTGAACACTGCCCACTGAGTTATTCAAAAATATTAGAATTTTTTAAATTGGGCTAAGTACCGAATTCCTCCCCAGTATTCCATAGTTTTGTTCAAATTTCTGTTTCCACAATGAATGAAAAGAAAGTCTTCTTCCCAATGACAAGGATAATCATAGCCATATAATTGCCCATTCATTCTCACAGGGCAGTCATCCAATGTTTTTTCATCACCTAATAAAGTATTAAATTATTAAACAATTTCAGACATTATGTAACAATTTGCAACTCAATCTGTAAGATAGATTATTACCATTGCATTGAAAGGGTTCAGGCCATTTTCTGACCCTGGCTACATTGTTGTGGTTATATTGATATTCCCATCTCCGTCCGAAATCAAAGTGAACGTTCATATGATCGAATCCAAGCTGACGACAAACAACTTGTACATTTCTTTCTGTGAACCGATTATCGCACATGGGTATCCATTGTAAAGTTGTTTTGTTAAAATATTCTAGGAATCCCTGATTGATTCCCTGCTCACACTTTTCTTCAGCACATAATCTTACACTTCGTTCTCGATTTTCCATACTCTTCATTCTTTGCATACTTTCCAAATATTCCTAGAAAAAGGAGAATGAAAATATGAATTTTGCCATGTTTCAGCCCAGCTCTTTAAAAAATAGTCTAACTTCTAAATATTAATAGCTATAAAATATGCTAGGTGCGAAAATGTGCTTACTCGTTTTTGTAAAGTGATGGGTCTCATAATAATTGGTTCTTCCTGTGAGCCCTGTGCAAAAAGAGCCCCAAGAGCCAAAATCCCAACGCTAGGATAGAACTCCAAGGCCACTCCAGGTCCAATTGTAAGAGTTGCTGAAGGCATTATAGTTATATCCGACTTAACAATGTACGGTCTATCTCGTTTGTACAAAATCAGCGGACGCATCAAGCGCCCAGATAAATTATCAATTGTAATTTCATTGTCGGGTTCGTAGCTTGTAGAAATAGGAGAATCAAAATCATCTTTGAGAAAAAAGGGACGATAATTTGCAATAGCATAACTATTCCAGTCATCAAAGTCAAATATTCTTTCTTTGATCCTGTTTGGGTCAGATGTTCCCCACCTTTACATAGAAAACAAAAAAAAGGATTTACGAACGACTATACATGAAATTCGTAAAACTACAATTTTACTAAGTTTCCAACTTACCAGTTCTGAACTACGTTAATAAAGTTATTGATTTTAGCAGTTCTGATTCCAGCCAGCAATTCATAGTCTAATATATTGTCTCCAAACAAATTTTTCGTGATGTTAACTTTTTGTAAACCCATGAGACCTATAGCATAGCTCATTGGTTGATACGTGGCATTATTAAGAATCTTTGCTTCCCCCTTTTGATACAAAGGATTAACTCTGTTCAGTTTCACTTGGTTTCTCACAAAATAAGCTTGGACTTGTCCCATAATCTCCGACTGGGAATCCGTATCGAACTGAACAATGTGGGATGCTTGATTTTCTATGAATTTGTTGCCGAAAATTAAGATTTCCTTTTCCATCCCTGCAAGAGTGAAGACTCCGTGCTTACAGTTGTTATTAGAAAATGTTGAGCCAATTACTTTTACAGTGCTAAAATGTCCATCCACTAGCGTTTCGAAATTTTCATTGTAACGGAAAGTTATATTTTCAAAGTGAACAGAGTGGGTATGATTTTCATTATACTGCCACACGTAAGGAAGAGAGACTTGAAATCCTCCTTCCTTATTCCTTTCAATTACATTATCTTTCATTATCCAATGGTACAAATTGTTCGAGCTTCTAAGATCCCTGCAACAAATATTCGTAAATTAATTACTTACAGGGTAGCTGAGCTTACACATAAATGTTAAGAAGTTGTTAATTATTATCTGCCAATTCATAATAAATTCTTTATTTAATCAGCAATACAAAAAAAACTACTTACTTGCTATACTGCACAATAACTTTTGAATTATCTGTAATGCTGGATGAATTAATCATGAAGGTAATTTCTGAAATATTTGACGAATAGATTTCTCGGAAAGGAGTGTAAACATGAATGGCTTCTCCCTGATTAAAAGATAATTCGGATCGGAGTATCTCAATAGATTCATTTGCATTTCTAAGGTACAGATCTCCGTATTCATTTTCATAGCGATTATAGTGAATAGCCGCAATTCCTCGACCATTATATCGAATTTTGGAATCAAAAATTTTCAATTTTGGTAAAGGTCCTTGTAAAAGTCTTGATCGGGCCATAAAACGATGTTCAGGAGCCCGAATAGCTCTCAGAAGTAAAACAGCATTTCCTCTTGGTTTCTGCCCAGTTCTGAACCAAACTGTAATTCCATAAGAGCTGCTGGTAGTTGGAAAAGAAACTTGATCTCTCCGCACAGACCAAACTTCCAAATCTGGCCAGTATTCAGTTCCCGACTTAGCGGGTACATCATGTCGATCGTAAATGAATATCTCTTCAGTACTCTCGTTGTGAATTGGATTAAGGAGTTGCATGGATATCACTAAATTCTGATCTTTAGCGATGACATTGTAAACTTCATTCACATTAAGCTCTATTTTAGTGATGACATATTTGTAATCGTGTTCATCAAGCCAAATATCCTTGCCTTGAAGTGGCATGTACTCAATACGATCTTTTTTCCCCACAGTAATCCACCCGGCTATTTCTCTTTGATGCGCTCGCATTATAGCTGGATCATGAAGAACACCAGCTCCTCGATTGTGCTCCATTAAACAGTCTAGATCATTAACAAAATTTTAACGTTATTTATCCGTTCTTTCCTTACTCTGAATAAACACATGGATAAAGTTTCACCTTTCATTTCAAGTCCAAGTTGCCGCAATAACACTCCATTTCCCAAGTTGCGACTGAATTCTGATCTTTCAATCACATTGACAGCATCAGGGAAATAAAGGTCAGAATATATAATTCCCAAACCGTCCCCTGTGTTATCCGATACACGAATGTCGCTCAAAACGTGATGGCTGAAATCCATTTGCAAAGCTGCGAAAGATTGAAAAACTATTTGTAATAACATTTGGTGCATGCTTTTCTACATTATTGTATTCGTGCTCGATACACATTTTCAGGAATGTCGTGTCATTTAACTAACCTGGCTTGTGTTCATTTGTATGAGGATCTAAGAGTCCTGCCTTTTCTATCACAGCAAACTTGAGAACACTCTTTTCTGCAGTAATTGCCATCCGGATGCCAGCCCACGATGAATCATAGCATCGAATTCCGACCACATTATCATGAGCGCAAGAATTCTCAATATCTTCTCCCATCTCAGACTCACATTTCGTTATATCGTTATCCCATTCGGTACATTTCAGATTGCTAAAATGGCATTTAATAATTAAACATAAGAAAAGCTTAGACTAAGTGAGTCACTCAACAAATAGTAAAAGAATAATTTATTTCAACTGCAGTTATTTCACCATGTGAAAAATATCACGCTCAAAACACAGTGCACGAATATGGAGGACGGCAATGACATTAATAGCAAATAGCAAGAAGCGCTGTCGCACTTTACCTCATGAGAATCTGCTCAGATAGACTCGCTTGAGGAATCTCAAATCTTTCCAAGAGCCAGTCATGAGGATTGAGAACCAAGCCCATTTGGCGACATGCAATCGCAGCATCTTGAACATCAAACGCATAATTACAAACGGATCCCCATGTGTTGCCGATCCGCACCTGTGATCACAATTACATTTTTAATGAGAAAATCTACTCAATGTCAATGTCACCTCATTCATTATGTTTTAGTGCATCCTCTCCTTAAAATAAATACGCAATTTTTTCACAGGCGAAACTGTTTTCCTGTACACCAAAGACTACTACGATGATGACTTGTTATACAATGCTCGGTGTAATTTACCAAAATACAATGACAATAATTTCCAATCCAAAGATTTCCCATTATTTTTGAACAAAAAGTTTTTTTTAGTAATCTGTAAGTCTTACTTGTAAACGACCATCTTTTCGAGTTCTTCCTCCTACAAGTCTTACAGGTGCATCCGTAGCATTTACTCTCCCAGTGTCAAATAGAGTAAACTTAACATTGGAGCCTTCAGCATGTTGAAATCCTTCTGCATGAAATTGTCCACCGACCATAATTCCAACAGAAGGCATAAATTTCAGAGTTACTCCGTAAGCTATGTGAAGTTGGCCACCAGGTCGAATGCTAATATCGCGTACAACTCTAATATATCGTAATGAGTCATGATTCTGTTAGATCAGATTGAAGAGTTGGTGAAAAATAAAGAAATCTAGTATGTGATCTTACTTGTAATCTCCCGTGACATGTAAAGATTCCCTTCCTGTAATTTCCCCACCAATCATTCTATCAGGACTATCAAAAGTTGGGACAAATTGAGATCTATCCATTGCAATTTCAGTGTTAGGGTCCGTTGGAGAAAGAATAAAAGGTATGAAATTGATTTTAGCCAGGTTGAATCTATCCTTCCTGTCAAAGACTTTGTAGTAAATGGTCTTTTCCTCTTTACTTCCGAGCCAATTATAAGTACAATTCAAGTCAAAACTTTGGTCTTGCATATGACTTCCGATTTCGTACTTGGAATCAGGATTCTGTATGATATTTCTGAAGACGTCTACATTGGATGATGAAATAACAATTGGAGCAGCAACTCTGCTTCTTGGGTTCAGTTGACTGGAGTATGGCTCTTGGATCACATTCCACCTCACAAAATTCTGAGTGAAAAGGAGCTTTTGTCTCAGGGAGAAATGATTCAGTCCTAAAGAAGCAACAAAAAGTCCGAAATTCTTCTCGAAAAAATTGTTAGAGACTTCAACTTTAGCCGGGAGGTTCTCCAGTTCTTTAACATCCACTCCTTGGATCACTAAACAGCCTTTAGAGTGTTGTGTGAAAAGATTATGCTCAACGACAGTAGCCGCATTCACCAAAGGATTTAATTTCACACCAAAATCTTCATTGTTGATGAAACTGTTGTGACCGATTTGAATTTTCAACAGGTATCCAAAGTTCTGATTTCCAATTCGACTCCAACAAGACCAAATCTCAACTCCAGGTTTTTTACTATCCTTTATTACATTCCCACTGATGTTGACCACTGCGTTGCCGCAAAAGTTTCCCACAAAAACTCCTAGATCGTAGTTCCTAGAGATTTCAGTGTATTCAACAACCGTTTCTTGTTCGCTTGGCACTTTTACCGAAGATTCGTTGAACCAAACAGCGATACCACGACGAGTGTTTGCGGCTACAATACTTCGAGAAACATTCCTTGCTCCTCCACCGTAGGTAATATTCAACCCATCTCCAACATTCGACATGATTTCTGATCTGGAAATGTTAACGTGGCCAACCCCTCCAAAAACATGAACTCCACTGATTAGACTATTTTCTTTTACAATCGTTGAGTGAATTATCACTTGGCTTCTGATGTTTTCCACTGCAATTCCACGACCATTGTTTACGGCGACCACTGAATTCACAACTTTCAACTCGTAATCCTTACCTTCATGAAACAACCAAAGAAACCCAATTACTATTGTATAAAACTACAAACTACCGGCAGGGAATAGAATTTCAATTACAAAATTTTACAATCTAATAGAGAAAGCATAGAAAATAATAATATGGATAAGGATCTTTACTTCTTCCAGCAACGATATCCATAAATACCAAGACTTTGCTCAGTGGCTTAGCCTTGTACTCAATGTATATCGAATTTCTTGTTGAAGTCACCGACTGCGGCCAAGTTTCATTTCTGACTCGGATCATAGACAACAGATTCCCTCGGGAGTTCGGTCCGTCGTAGATAATGATTTCCGCTCCATAATCAACTTTGCTCATCATATACGGAAAATGAATCGTGAGCACGTAACCGCGTGTTACGGTGAAACTCTACATTTAGAAGATCACAGTAAAAAATTAGGGATTGAGACAAAATTGCGAGGAGGAGGATTCATCATGTTACCAGAGCTATGGTTATCGTTTATCTCTTACATCCTTTACTGACAAGACAACTTTTCTATAACGCTATAAGTTAAAGCATTAGTACGCAACTCATACCAGAACCCATAGAAAGTCTTTATATGAAAGGACGATTACTATAGTATACTAATATATACGAGTATATTAAATTCTTTGTTCTTTCTGTATTTATATACATCTTAGTTATTCATACAGATAGAACTAACCTACATTAAGTACCGATGAAAGATACCCTCGTATTTTTAGGAAATTCTAACGCTGTCTTCGGCAAAAATGGTGGTAGATATGCTGTTATGGATCAATCACCGTAAACGAGCAACTTGGGTACCTACCTAACATGTCTTACATTATCAGCCATACATACATAATATTATTGAATGTTAATTAGTTTGTAAGATTTTCTTTATTTTAATAGGTACCGCTTTTCTTCGTGTTGGTACATTTCTCAGCATTTTTGGTTTTCTCGCAATTATCTCTTACAAGCTGTATGATAATCATCGACATCGACACTACTATGCATTCCTTTACCATTACATTATGCATTATCTGGTTACTACCTATATGTAGTCAAATGGTGGTAATTTTATTTGAGACAACTACCAAGAAAACTTCAACAGCCTACCTACAGATTTGTCATACTAATAAATATTTTGATTGAATTATGTTTTAGGGGGAACCTAGGATGAAAATGTCATATTGATATTGGCTCAAGAACAGTTACATTTATGAGAACATTATTATCATAGTTATTCATGACTCGCGACATTAGGGATCAGATATTAGATTATTTACCTTATTGCACTGTCTGGAGAGCATATTATTCTCGCTTTGCTCTTCGGAGATTCGGATGGGATAAATTTCACTCTGAGTAATTGGAACTGAGCAGAGCTCATAAACATCAATTTTGTCAACTTTCTGATCGGGTAATGCATCGTGAAAAAGATATCGTATTCCATCTGCAGCATTAGACTCAATGCGACAGGAGTCGATGTCAAATCCGCTCCATGAACTGTTTATGTACACCCCAAATCCTGGAAAAGAAATAACGAGTGAAATTATTAGACATCAAACCAAAAGCATTACATTGTTGGGTTTGGAAGTGTATCGTACAAAGGGATGAGCATCAAGAAATGACATCTTTTGTCATCCATTATGCAAATGTTACTTGATACTCATGTTCAGACACATCCCACTACCCATTCAAAAGACAACTGATTGATACATGTATCCAAGCATACGATTATAAAACTCACCCATTCTTTTCTGTATTCGAATAAGAAAAATACGACTAAAAAGAGTACAGTAATAATATATCTTTACAGAAATGAATGACATTTATTTTCTCAGTAAATCGGTTCTCATGTATATTTCGATCCGAAAATTGAGGTTAAAGATTAAGTATACTGTTCATCTTTATTAACGGTAACAATGAGAAATAACATGATACCCTAGCTCGTAACATTCATCATCCCACGACAAAATGTCGTATCTTTCGACTTCACTACTCGTTTGAAATGCGAAATAAACTACAAAGAAATAATGACAGAAAAAGAACATCCACATGGGTTTTGGTTTCTTCTTTTGTGCAACATTATAGTACATGTATCTGTTTTTTGAAAATAATGATAAAGAACCGATATAATTACTGGCATTTTATAAAGGTATATTATATATATCTGACACTAAGTAAGCATAAACAAATCAAGAGAGTGAGCGAAGTGTGTCTCTATCTGTAATCAAGAACTTCATCATAACAAAGAAGATTCAGAAATGACAAAAGATACGCAATACGAAAAGAGAATCTCTGTCAAGCGTCTCTCTTTCTTTTCTCTTTCTCCTTGAACGCTTCTCTCCTCTGATCTCCTTGCTCCACTTATTTCAATATATACAGAGACCTTATGTAGACATACTCATTTCCTGTTTTACATATTTTTATTCAAACCTTTATCATTGCACTGCATTCTAAGAAATTCTAAACAAAATCCCTACTGTGCAGAAGTAAATAGATCTTGAAGTCCAACTCATACTAAATTGAACCTATTAAATATTCTGAGACTAAACGCTTCGACAGAAAAGGAAGTATAAATAAGTTTTAAAGGATTTCAAACACTTTGTAATAATATTATAATGAGCTGGGCTTAAGCGAACCGTAAGGCCTAAATTACATTTTGCAATATTTTTTTTTAATTTTGCAGGCTATCTTAAACAAATGTCAGCGAAAATCATCCAAAAACAAATTCCGCAAATACAGGATGTTGGTTAAAATGAACCATAACATTGTAACATTACTTTGATTGTTAATCATAGTTTTAGCACCTCAGGTAGCCGTACAGTTTATAAGATTGAGCAAAACTCCTAAGGTACAAAGAATGGAGGAAAATTGATTTTTCATGCAAATGGTCAGCATCTAACTAAATGGGGACACGCCAACTGACTTAGGGCTACTTTCAATCTCCCCGTTGTTAAGAATCACGAAAATCATGCAAAAAATTAATTAGCTTTGTGAAAGGTTTCGTACCTCCATTATTGCTGAAAGTTGAGTTGAAGATCTTCCCAATGCTTCCAGGATTCGTGATGTTGATGCCATTGTATGCCGAATTTTCCACACGAATATTAGAGATTATAGGAGGGATTCCGATGGATTCTACAGCCGAAGACACGTTGTAATCTTTACCAACACCAGCGTATAAAATGTCAATGAATTTCAATTCGGATAATGATTGCTTGATCCTTAAAGTGTTGTTATGAATATATGTTTCTCTGTGACGGGCATTTTCGAAACGAATCCCTCGCCAGTGGTTCTCTACGTTGGATGAAATCTTGTGGTAAGAGTCGCAGCGTATTCCAAGATTTGGATGATGATCTTTACAAGGCACAAAGTAAAAAATTTACAATAAGTACAAAAACGAGAACAAAAGATAAATCCGAGTTCGGATTAATACAAGAAAAGTTATACTGTAACAAATGTTATGAATGTTCGCACATGCGTCTGCAATTGAATCATCTTCATGCAGAAGCTTTGCTTGAAGATGCTTTGTTTCGTTGGATTATCTTTAAGTGTCGTGCATAGAATTCTTACAGTTGCGATAGCGAACAGAGACTCATCACATAAAATGTGTGATGTGGTGAATTTACGTTTGAAAATGACTTACCACAAACCCCAGCACCGAGTTGTCTGGCAGGCCAATTAGGGCAGTCTTTTAGATGACGCTCGAGTCCCTGACATTGCGGCTTCTCCCAAAGTAACTGTCGCGTATCATTCAAATGATCGACCCAAGTCCAAAACTGACCACCGGAGAACCCCATCTCTTTACATACCGTTTGCATATCTGAAATAGTCCAACTATTCCAAAAAAAATTATTTTAGTTTCTTTTCAACTCCTGAGTAAATCATATCCTTTGCTTTCTACAAATTATCAGTGACGATACTCAGCGTATTTGTCAATATGTGCAAAGGCTTGCTTTTTTAGTAAATCACATTGAATGGGCATTAAGAAGATAAAACAGGATAGGGTCAAGAGATACATCTGTCTGACTTAAGAACATTTTAGGTAGCATGAAACTTACTTGCGAGAATTTGTGCACACAGATCGCCAATGTCCCCTGTGATACATTTGAAGTCTTCCTATTAACGGCGT